>APFE030972113.1:0-16974 GCA_000404065.3 Pinus taeda
CACTTGTTAGATGTAGTAGCAGCATTGGTAGAAGTATTACTCATCCTCATTGCATTATAGAGGTTAGACTAGTCAAATTAAGGTTTCCTAGGGTTACATGCGTTGAATTACTTTTAGTTCATTTTTGTCAGTTAGCTTAGTCTCCTTTGAGCTAGCTTTCGTCCATCATTGATAAAGCTTCTTTTGTGAGCCTATAGAAGTTGGCTTGAGCCCTAACAGACTTGTGCCAGCTGACCAAGTGACAGCTGCGACAAGATCTAGTACTTGTGCATATAGCACTGTCGCTTCCAAGTTTGTACGAACAACCGGGTTGATAAAATGAGAGACATGAAGCCTCAGGAGTTGTAGCATTATTGCTACAATACTGGAGCTCACCAGTGGTTTCCCTTGTGTTCAACGTCAGCTTACATTATCACACATTGGGATTCGTGCAGTACCTTGGTTTCCATTTGACCCTATTGATGGAAACCTCGCCTCTGTGTCAGCTTTCATTATTGGTTGGTTCAGAGGGTTTCTGTCGTGCGCTAGCTACATCTTGTGTACGCCGGAAACGTACTTTGGTTCGGTTACCACATCTTTTTTTCGTCCGATCCCTTCCACATTATTGGCCTACGGGTTACACTCGCGCTAGATTGATGAAGGATGCCTTAATGCCTTCCTTCTAGCGGATATTTCCCTATCGACTTCGACTCATTGCTCTGGGGCAAAGATCTAGAGTCCATTTGGCAGTACCTTGGGGTTTGCAGTCATTAGTGGCAGATCCTTCGCTATCGACAGTGGGAAACCATCATTGTCTCCTGATCGATAGATTCTTACAGGTGTTTGACTTTAGCTCATCTATTCGCACTTGTTAGTTTGTACTGAGTACCTTGACGCTCATTATCATTATCGGTGAGTAGTCTCGCGTTTGTTAAAGGTATACATCAATGATCGGTAATCAAATTATTTCTTAGATGGTCGACTTCAGATCATTTATTCCCATGGTGTAGAAATGTACCACCGCAGTCGGTGAAGACCTCAGGTTGTATCAGCATTCATTGGTTCACTTGACAGTTTCTCCTGTTGCTGCTAGTTGATACCACTCCACCTTATGTGTTGCAGTCATCCATGGCAACATTCCATATGCTGACACCTGAGTTTGCAGTGTAGTACCATCCTTTTCCATCATGTTTAGTTGGTACCTTTTGGGATCAGTCTTTGATATCAGTGATCCGTTGTATCTTTCATCATCATTGATAGTTTTATATGTGATATTCAGACATGTTTTTGTTCGATCATGATCAAATGATCCATTATGTATTTTCCAGTCATTTATACTTGTATACTTAGTGGATCCGATTGTACTTGATATGCAGACATGCTTTGATTTCTCTGAGCATGGGTATGCCCGCCTCAGACGGTGTTTCTTTCTGATCTTCTTTCGTGGCTTGGCAGGCTGAATTCTGGTGAAGTACTCCTCGGCTTTTGGAAGATTTCGTTTCCATGTACTTGCTTAATATATTTCGGCCATCATGTACCCCTTCGGACCTCATATATTAGGGGGCATCTTTTATAGCTCCAAATCTCACTATTATGGTTTGTGATGCTGCACTCATGGCCTAGGGCAACCCCTCCTTCCAGACCTGGTCCAAAATCTAAAAAACAGTGTTTTATTCCTTGTACGCGACATTGCCCTAAATTAAACGCGTGTATATGCGGGTTCATATATACCCAACCCGCGTATATGTATTAAAACACTTAAAAAAATATAAAACTCCTTATTTTCGGGCGGAGATCGTGGGTTTTACCTGCTGATCACCTATTAGTGCCCATGGCCTCAATTGTTCCCAACCAATTCCTAACTAAAAAACTACTTTGGAATTGGTATAAAAATACATCAAGGGGAAGGCCTAAAGGAGAAGAGAAGAGAGAGAAAGCTTATTATACTGAGATTTTCCCCTGATCAGGTCTTAAGACCCTTGTGCCTTCTGCACTTCCCCCATTTGTACAGGAAACCCTTGTTTCCTTGTGGTTTGATGTTCATCCCTTAGTTATGGCATCATGGAGTGAGTCTTGGAAGGAGATATGCTAGAGGCTTGAGGTGGGACGGATCCAGAAGGAGGCTGTGCTTGGAGCCTGCAAAGGTTGCTCAGGGAAAAGGAGCAAAAGGGATGTGAAGAAGGGTTTGGACCCTTGAGGAACTACCCGAACGTAGGACCTGAGGTATGTCCTTCTTACTTTAGAGTTAGCTTTTGCTAGCATAATGGCTGTGTGTGTGCATGTTTCTTTGCTTAGACAACTTTCAGTCTGCTAGGGTTCCACCCAAAAGCCCTAGGGGATAAAATCCCTCAACAGTACTTTAAATTTAACAAACTCACGTGGAGTACCTTTCTCATATTTGTTTTGCTCACGTGGGTAGCTCTTTTTGGAAGGACACGAAAAGTTATAAAAGGTCACGGTGTTTATTCGAAGGTAAAATTCAAATGGTCCTTTTAATTAGCGAGGTTTATATAAGTTTTATTTGTTTTGTAAAGGGTGCGGGGTTTATATAAGTTTGTTGTTTATTAAAGGTGTGATGAAAATGATTTTTATTGAAGTTTTCAAAAAATGTTTTTTAAAAGGTTTTTTTTGGAAAATAATTTTTTTTTTTAAGTTTTTTTAATAAAAAATATAAAATTTGAGATTTTTTATAAAAAGAGAAATTTAGGGTTTTTAAAGAGAAATTTTTGAAGAAATATGGCTTTCTCAAATTTCCAACCTGAGTTCCCACTGTTTACTGGAAATGATTATGATGTGTGGGCCATTAATATGGCGACCACATTGCAAGCACATGCTGTTTGAGATTATGCCCAGTTTTGGTTTTCAGAACCTAAGAATGAAGCATAAGTGTGAGCTCTCACTAATGCAGAGAGGGAAAAATGGAAGAAAGATAAGAAGAAGAATGCACAAGCATTGCATTTTATCTAGCAGGGAATGGATCAAGCAGTGTTCTAGAAGATTATGATCACGTCTTCAACAAAGGAAGCATGGGATACTTTGGCGACAAACTATAAAGGTATGGCCAAAGTCAATATTGTTAAGTTGCAGAATACAAGGAGAGATTTTGAAAGTCTACAAATGAAGGAGACAGAGGACATCGATTCTTTCATGAATCGGGTCATGATTGTCGTAAATAAGTTAAAAATTTATGGTGAGGAAATTAAATATCAAACAGTGGTTGAGAAGGTCCTCAGATCTTTGTCTACAAAATTTGATGTTATGGTAGAAGCCATAGAATAAACCAAGGATTTGGCATCATTAGTAGTTATTGAGTTGATGGGATCACTTCTATCACATGAGGCAAGGATAGACAAAAATAAGGATTCCACTTTAGAGACCTCTTTCAAAAGTCAAGTTTCTATTTCAAGAGACAAAGGTTGAGGCAGAAGTAGATCGAGAGGTAGAGGATAAGGCGGTAGATATGGTGGTCAAAGAGATGGCCGAGAAGAGCATGAACATGAAAGTGGAAGCAACTGTAGAAACTTCAACAATAATCAAATATTTGACAAATCAAAGGTGAAATATTATTATTGCAATAAATTTGATCACTATGCTCTTGATTATAGGAAGAATATAGTTGATCAAGCGAACCAAAGATCTAATGTCACTACAAAGAGTACTAACTCCATGTTCCTAGCTTGACATACCATGCATGAACCTTTTGATAGTGTGTGGCCATTAGACAATAGTTGTAGTAACAACATTACATGCAACAAGAATTTGGTTTCAAATTTGGATTAATATGTGAAAAGAGAGGTAAAGTTGGGGACTCATAATACTATGGATGTAGATGGCAAAGGATTGGCCAACATTCTCACCAAGCATGGGGAATCGAAGACAATCTCAGAGGTATATTATGTTCCTAGTCTCAAACATAATTTCATAAGTGTTGGTCAATTGACACATAAAAGATACAAAGTTATCTTTCAAGGTCAAGAATGTGTTATATATGACAAGCCCCCAAGAAAGAAGCTGATAGTAAAGGTGCATATGACAAGGAACATACTCTTTCCTCTAATTATGAATTACAGTGATCAGGTCAGTTCTTTTACAGTTCCATGTTTTCATGATTATTGGTTATGGCACTTTCGGTTTGGACACTTGCACTTTTCTGGCTTAAGATTGTTGCAACAAAAATAGATGGTCAGAGGATTACCTCCCATCAAAGAACCTGTTAGTACTTATGAGTGTTGCATCTTGGGAAATAAACACCATGAAAGTTTTCCAAAGGGAGTTGCATATCGAGCAAAGAAACCTCTTGAGCTAGTGCATACAGAATTGTGTGGACCTATGAGGACACAATTGACTGGTGGAAGTTGTTACTTCCTCACTTTAATTGATGATTATAGCATAAAGACTTGGGTTTACTTCTTGAAGAAGAAGTATGAAACTTTTTCAAAGTTTAAGGAATTCAAAGCCTTACCAGAGAACCAAAGTGATTGACAAATCAAGGTATTGAGGTCAAATCGTGCTAGAGAATATGATTCAAAGACATTCCATGATTACTGCAAATCACATGGAATCAGAAGACAATTTACAACCAGGTACACACTACAACAGAATGGTGTAGCAGAGAGAAAGAATCAGACAATTATGAACATGGTAAGAAGCATGTTGAAAGGAAGAAACTTGTCTAATAAGTATTGGGCAAAAACAGTTGCATGTGCTATTTATGTGATCAATAGATCTCCTACAAAGAGTGTGATGAACATAGTACTAGAACAAGCATGGTCAGCTATGCCTTGTAGCATATATCATCTCAGAGTATTTGGATGTGTAGCTTATGCACATGTTCCTAAGGAGTAAAGAGGAAAATTAGATGATAAAAGTGAAAAATTTATATTTACTCATTATAGTGAGAAATCAAAAGCTTACAAGTTGTATAACCCTGTCACCAAGAAGACCATAATTAACATAGATGTTGTTTCCAAAGAACAAGAGTCATGGAATGGTAGTGTAGACAAAAAAGTCGATGCATAACTGCCACTAATGGAAGAAGATGATGTAGCAGAAAAGGAGCAACAAGAATCACAAGTGAAGACACCAAACAGAGACACACCAACAAGGAATCCAAGATTTTTTGAGCAACATGGATCTTCAATCAGATCAAAATATTGAGGTTCTCCTAACAATAAATCAGGTGATGAACCAAGCAGTGGTAAGAGAAATATGAAATATATTTATGATGATCTCAATGTTAGTTCAAATTTTGCATTGTTTTCATTCCAACTTTCGTCGTTTGAAGAAGAAACTAGAGATGAAAATTGGGTGCAAGCCATTATTGAAAAATTTGAAGCTATTGAAAAGAATGATACATGGGATTTGATTGATTTACCAAAGGACAAAAATATCATTGGTGTAAAGTGGGTGTACCACACAAATTTTAATGAGAAAGGTGAAATTGACAGATTTAAAGCAAGACTTGTAGAAAAAGGATTCACACAACAACCAGGAATAGATTTTGGAGAAACATTTTCTTCGACAGCCAGGTTGGATACAATAACAACATTTCTAGCCACAACAGCTTAGAACACGTGGAAAGGATATTAGATGGATGTGAAATCAGCCTTCTTGAATGGAATTCTGGAAGAATAAATTTATGTGTAACAACCTCCAAGATATGAAGTTGAAGGTAACGAAGAGAAAGTTTACAAGTTGAAGAAAGCGCTCTATGGACTAAAACAAGTGCCTAGAGCCTAGTATAGTAGAACTGATAGCTACATGATCAAGAATGGATTTTGCAGAAGTAACATTGAACCTACCTTGTACATAAAGGTAAATGAGCATGGACATATTTTGATTGTTTGCTTATATTTTGATGACATTATTTTTACAAGTGATTTTGAGCTAGATGAATTTAAAGAAGCCATGATGAAAGAATTTGAGATGACAGATCTTGGTCTCATGAAATATTTTATTAGCATAGAAGTTGAGAAATATGAAAAAATAATTTTTATTTTTCAAAATAAATATTCCAAAGATTTGTTGAAAAGATCCAGGATGGAAAATTGCAAACCTTTCCCTACACTAGTTGCAATAGGTACAAAGTTAAGCACAGATGTTGAAGGATCAAATGTCAATCCAACTCTATTCAAAAGATTGGTTTTCAGCCTTATGTATCTCAGAGCTACAAGACCAGATATCATGTAAGGAGTGAGTTTGATTTCCAGATTTATGGAGACTCCAAAATACACATGTTCGAGTGCAGGAAACATAATGCTAAGATACATAACAGAAACTAGAGATTGTGGCATAATGTATGCAAGCACAAAAAAGAAGGATTTGATTGGATACACAAATAGTGATTTTGCAGGAATTTTGGATGATAGGAAGAGCACTTCTAGTTTTATGTTCCATCTTCATTCAGGTGTGATTTCATGGGCATGTAAGAAGCAGCCCATTGTGACACTTTCATCAATGGAAGCAGAATATGTAGCAGGAACATCAACAACATGCCAAGCAATCTAGTTAAGAAGAGTATTTGATGGACTCAAGAAGAAAAAACAAGGATCAACAACAATATATTGTGAAAACACCTCAACGATTTCAGTATCTAAGAATAGTGTGTTTCATCAGAAGAGCAAGCATATTGATACTAGATATCACTTTATTAGAGAACTTGTGAGCAATGGAGAATTTCACTTGAAGCTTTGTAAATCTAGCGATCAATTGGCTAATATATTTACTAAGTCATTAGCAAAAGATGTGTTTGAGTTTCATAGAAAATAATGGGGTGTTTTAAGGCTAGCTGAGACATAGACCAGTAGGCATGTTTGAGTTGTCATGAGTCAAGTTTTAGTTTAGAGGGCGTAATTAAGGGGGTGTTAAAATAAGATAATTACTCCAACATGAGGAGTTGGATAAAATTAGAGAGTCAGTTAACTAAGTGTTGAGTGTTGAGAATTGAGTCAAGTCGAGTTAAGTGATAGATGAATTTTTGTGTGTGGTTGCATATCAAGATATTTTAGGTGAGTCACTAGTCGAACCCTTCACCGAGTTCATGGTAAGAATAAAGTTTCTGTGTGATCAATAGAAGAGACACAACTCCTGTGTTTTATGTGTGAATTTGTGTTTAGCTTCTCTGCCTTTTCAATAGAATTTCCTTTGCACTTCATGCCTAATACTTCACATCACAATAGGTAGGCATCAACATAGTCCTTACGCATATGCATACGTGAGTTCGTGCTCCATGGTGGGTGCCACAATCACACTACACACAGTTCTCTCGAACAATGTTCTATGTAGATCAAACAACACTACACAACTTTCAAACCTCACAGCTAGAATATAACATATTGTCCTTGACACACAATGTTAAACAAAAGCTCAAGCCTCCGCTTTATTACACAATGGATCATAACACTAGGATTTTTCGACAAACAATACTCAGCCATACATCAGTCAAAACCACCAACTCGGTTCGTGACGCTCTGATACCAATTTGATATGAATTTGAAAAAGTAAGGAAAAAATATAAGAAAGAGATAACTAGTTCATAGGTAAGGCTAGCTCACCATGAGAGTGTATGCAAGGAACATTTTTGCATTCATTAATAAAAAACACATACATTTGAGAAATTACAAATCTATTTAGGAGTTGGTACAAAATTTTCATAAATAGAATCTGCATCCTAAATAAATCTCACAACTTGATTTAGACACCATAATCACAACAAACATCTAATAATAATACACTCTAAAATAATCTATATTTCTCCATTAATTCTAAATATAATAACACAACCTGCAAAACATCATCATAACATAGTAAGAAAATTCTAAATAGTATGACAAGAAAATAGCTTGACTCCATATTCACATATCACCAGAAAGGATGGATGCCGATGGTAGGTACTAAATAACTACATTATTTAAACTCATATTTTATGGGGTTTCCCCATATTTTGTGTACGAAACATGTGAAGGGGTATGGAATTCAATATACTTAGAGGGAATATGAGCTATCTAAGAAAGTACTGATGGAAATAATAATAAATACATATTAATCTGAACATAATATAATACATAAGTATTTATGTGAAGCATGTCCTTTCGAGATAAAGGACATTATATAGTCAATGTAATATATTAGGGTGAGAATATTCCAATTGTTTCCAGCATTTTTGGAAGAGTGCATTTTTTCTTTTGAAAATAACATAGGGGAAGTATAAAGATAAGTTTTATTAACCCTTTATGGATCAGATTGTAAAAATAATGAATAAACTAGATGATTATAAATAAATAAAAATAATGAAAATTAGATGATTTATAAATGTAAAATTATTATTAAAATAATAAAATAAAAATTGTAAATCATAGTCATTCATTTCTCATCCAAAGTTAATAACAATGTGTATATAAACAATATGCAAACACGTTAAATAAATTTAATAAGGCTTTTTTTAAATGGATTTCCACCTATTTTGATTTAATAATACTTATATTTTATATTAAAAGATTTGTACATTGTTTTATTATATATAATATGATAATTGTTTGTACATTATACTATGTATATATGATTATAACTTTATTAGAAATTATTTTTGATGGTGGAGGTAACATAGTTACAGAATTGTTAGTGTGTTATTTATGGAGAGATAATATAGGTGTAGTTTTAATGATGGTTCGGATTCATAGTGTGTTAGGTGGTTTTTTTGTTTAAATAGTTAATTTAAAATTTATTTATAAAGTCTCTGATAATGGGATAATTGTTTGGTGAAATGTTTGTTAACAAAATAATAGTTGATAATGGAGTTACTACAAAGTAAGCTTTTTTTATTAAAGATCTGTTCAATAGAATTCACATATAAGAAACTATTGGCGATAGCATTAGACATGATAAAGGAAATAAACACATGTAGTGGTGATTTATTGTTTTTTATTTTTATTTTGTATGAATATGTATGGGTATTTAGGGTGCTATCCTATGTCTCAATTTCTAAGTAACTATGGTTGGTTTCTAACTATGTTGGTCCATGGACTCACTCACATGGGTTTTCAACTAGACAGGGGGATCACATGGATTGTGTGCTTCAATTTTTAACTATTACGCTCAATTTCAAGCTATTAAAGTAGTCTAATTAGAAAAAGCTGGTATCAAGGAATAATAGTTTTTATGATTTTTCAAATCAAGTTTTAAGAATTCACAATTATATTCAATTTGTTTATTAAATATTAAATATAGATTATATAATTTCCTTATTATATGTAAATATGTGAAGAAAATTTAAGAAAGTTTATTTTGTTTCATGTAGAGTGTAAATACCTATATTATAGTATATCATTTTGATACTTTGATATGACATATATATTAAATATTTTACATCATGTAAGAGTAATTTCTTTTATTTGTATATATTTAAAATGTGCAATAACATATTAGTGAGTGTTTAAAGCTTTCTATGCATATGATGGCTTATTTAATAGTTAGGAGGGATGTTGATGTCAAAGACTTATTTTGATGAATTCTATGTAATTCACATTTAAGAGCCAAAATTACGCAATATCCCAAATTTGTCATATAATTAAACACGTGGATAGCCAAAGTACATATGAGGTCTAACTTAATTTAACAAGTACAACAACATTTTTAAAATCTCTTAATTATTATGTTTTCTCATCAGGATAAAAATATGAATTACAAATATATAATAAATAAATGTTTAAATATACTAACTAAGTTAAGGCATTTACTTTAGTCAAATTCAAGTGAATTTATAGAGAAAATTTGTATTTGTAATGTTTCAAATTTGTATTTGTAATGTTTAATTTCATTAATAACTTATTGTCACGCCTTTATAACACATTCACAAGAGTAGACATATGAGAATTGGTCATCACCTTGTGATGAATATGGTGTTTTCAAATAATGGTAAATTTGGACATTATTTTATAACACATTCACAAGAGCAGATGTATGAGACTTGGTCATCACACTTGATGAATATGGTGTTTGCAAATAATGGCAAATTTGGGGATTAGTTTCAATAATATACGTGTATATGACAAATTGTGATGAATATTTTTTTGAAAATAATGTTAAAACTTTGATAATACTTATGGGGCAAAATGAGATACATATAAAGGTACCCAAGTAAATAATAATAGATAAGTGTTATTCTGAACACGATGTAATATTATTAAAATGTAGAAGGGATTACTATAAGGTTTCATCTATTAGAATGCTCATTCTCTAAAAAGTTCTTAGGAGATAAAGAGCACTATATAAATTAGTGTAATTATTGTAATGGAGCATGGTAAAAAATATTATAATTGTATCAAGCATTAATTATTTGAGGAATGCATTCTTCTTTAAGGAATAATATATGATGCTATCACATCTCAAGGGTTTTGCCTGTTATTTGTTGTATTCAATATTTTATGAATGGTTTATTTTATTTGTTAAGGGTTTATTTCATCTTATATTTTCAAATCCATTGAGGTACATAAACATTTGGTATCTAAGCGCACTTTTTTGGGCTAATGAAAAGGAACAATTTTTTTCTTTTTGAATATTTTTTTAAGGGAAAAAAGAGAGTGGTAAACTTAAAATTAAGTTTTGAACTTCCCGAGAAGAATTTTAAGAAACCATTTGCAGATTTGAAATCCTTTCGAAAAATACGTAGGTTATAAATAAACATCATTTGAAATGAATTCTAAGAAGTGGAGATATCGCTAATTCAAAATCAATTATTTCAATATTTTTATAAAAATGACCACATGGTTTGCAAATCATATATATTTAGAGGAAGAAATCTTTTTTAGTTAAAATAATGTCATTAGCTATAGAGTGGGTGTGCCATTTCATAGTTTGGGGTATAATAGAAAATCAAAGAGATTTAGCTGCAATTATGCATATTTTCATCTAGCTACCTCAAGGAGACTCATTGACAAGTATCTAATTTTTTACAAACTCTAGTTCTATTTTGATAATGGAAAAGAATACTATTTTATTGGAAAAGAGAATGGTCATATATTAAAGAATTATTATAAAACAAAAATCATTACGGAAAGAGGCATACAATATTTTTTTAGAGAACATGCTACCATATGACGGAAAGCATTGGAGTATTTTAAGATGATGATTATTTCTGATGAAGAATATACAAATTTACTTTCAGAAAAATGATTTCATGCTATAATACTTATAAAAAAAGCACAAATATGTATTATCATTTGGAAAATATATATTAAAAATTCATGGGTGTATTCAACAAGAACATGTGACTTTATCTATGAACTCTAGGAGCCAAATAGGCTATAAAATTTCCAATAGTAGCTAAAAATATTCATAGTTCATAGGTTAATGCTGCAAATGCTTACGTTCTTAAATATATGAAGATTCCCATGGATAAATATGCCCCACATTCAATTTTTTATGTTATGGATATATATGATGTGTTTTTTATTCTTTGATATCCTTAGATGGAATCAACTTGTATAGCTAATATTATTGTTCGAAAGAAGTTTATGAAGACACGGTACAAGAAAATTAAGATCACACTACAAGATATGTCTCTTGGTAAATTATAAAGGCCTAAAAGGCCACATGTAAAAGTCTCTATGGGGAGCCCAATTGTAGAGGGTAAGTCCTTAGTTGAATAAATGAAGAGCATACAACAAAACCTACAAAACAACCATACAAGAAAATTAAGATCACACTACAACATATGTCTCTTGGTAAATTATAAAGGCCTAAAAGGCCACATGTAAAAGTCTTTATGGGGAAACCATAAGTACTTAGTTGAATAAAATGAAGAGCATACAACAAAACCTACAAAACAACCATAGGAGGGTCATAAATAGGGAAAGGAAGTTAAGGAACCTGAAGTTGAAGGGTCCAAGAAAGAGGACTTGAAAACTAAGGTGGTTTTTATCATCACCTACACCACTCAATAGAACATCAATCATTAAGGCACAAGTGTGAGCATCGAAAAATTCATTATGGAACAACATGGCAATAGAACAACAACTAGATGAGAGGCATATGGAGGCATAACAACATAGCATGGATACATCATCATAGCATGGTAAGGAGAAAACAAATTCTACATCAATGTGGCAAGCGAGTAGTTGGACTCCATGTTCACATGTCACTAGGAAGGATTGATGCTAGTGCTTGGTACCAAATGACTACATTGGTTAAACACTCATATTGTATGGTTTCTTCCCATATTCTGGGGATGAAACATGTGAAGGGGTATGGAATGAAATATGCATATTAGGGACAATATGGGATGCTTAGGAAGGTGCTCTTAGAAATAATAATTAATACGTATTAATGTGAATATGATGTAATGAATATGTATTAACGTGAACACAATGTAATGTTCTTTTAAGATATAAGAACTTAATAAAAGTTTCTAATAGCATGTTCTTAGGTGATAAAGAACACTATATAAAGTAGTGTAACCAATGTAATAGATGATGGTGAAAATATTACAATTATATAAAGCATTGCTTGAGGAGTGCATTCCTTCCTTAGAAAGTAATATATGGTGTTAAACTTCCTCAAGGGTTTTGTCCATTATTTTCTTGTGTTTAATATTTTTGTGAATGGTTTAGTTTATATGGTCTAGGGTAATTATGAGCTCCAAAATGAGCCTCATGAGGAAAATAGTAAAATAATGAAACAAGAAGTAATTTATTTTTAAAGAAAAACAAGGAAAACTTCCTTTTTAATTGTATTTTTGTCATACCTCCTTATAGGCTTAATCAAATGTCATGTGTAGGAACCTATTGGATGCACAATTAAATAATACTTCAATTAAGTACCTAGTATGCATACTTTTAAGTAGATCCACACAAAAAAGAATACATGAAAAAATGTGTTTCTTACATTTGTTTCATGTATTTTCAATATTTTTTAGTGTGACTCTACTCAAAGGTATGTAGAGTGGGTACTTATTAGACGCATAATTTAATTGTGCATTCGATAGGTGCCTATACTTGACATTTGAGTATACCTATAAATAGATATGCTAAAAAACACCATTATAAAAAGTATTTTTTGTTTTTTCCTACCAAAAACATTGACTCCTCATGATGACATCATCATCTTTAATCTCATCATTTTTTTTAATATTTTTTTTGTTTTGAGGCTCATTTTCAACCTAAAAATTCCCCTCATGTTAAAGGGTTTCTTTTATCTTATATTTTCAGATCCATTGACATCCATAATAGTTTATTTGTAATGTTTAATTTTATTAATGAACTATTGTCACACTTTTATAACACATTTGTTGATATAGTTGTAGGAGGCTTGATCATCATATTGTGATTATGGTTTTTGAAAATAAGGGAAGATTTGGACAAGTCTACAAAAAATTGCGAGGAATATTTGTTTGGAAAATATTTTTAAACTTTGATAACTATTTACGTCAGCATAATTATCTTTATGTGAAAAATAATGGATGTAATACGATGGATAAATGACTGTGAAAAAAAGGTGCTATGATGTGGAGATATAACACAAAATCATAGACACACATATAATGGTCGATACCAATATGGATCTCTTCAGCTACCAAAATTAACCAAGATCTTTTACTTTTGTGATGGTAGCAGTATTGCATATGAAAGAGTATAAAACAACCACATGTGATTACTATATAGAGGATGAAACATAACGACAACCATCAAATCATGAACATAAACACATTGATAACATAGTTCACCCAGTGTGGGTTACGTCTCCAGGCCATAGTGTCAAGAGTGGGGAGGTCACTTCATTAAATGTTGCAAATGGTGATGAGTACATAGTACATTCTTTTTCATTAGAAGGATAAATTCCCTCAACCAGAGTGGCACGTCTCTCAATGAGATGTTCTCCCTATAGGAAATCTCACTCAAATGGGTCCTTATTGAGCATGACAACATAATAAATTCTCACATACATGGCATACAATTATCCCTCAACATAATGGTAACAAGGATCTCAACAAAAACAACATCATCTCAAAAAATTAAAGAAAGACATGGCATAACTTGTTAGGGTCCAACCCTAGCCCCTTTATTTATGTAATAAGCCCAATGGGTAGAGTCATAGTCATAGTTAGTTAGAAAGTAAATAAAGCCAACATTAATAATTGTAAGAGGTTGACCCGAATTAGAGAAAAGGTACCACAATAGTTGTAAAAGGGCCATAATTAATAAATATAGTGTGCTATGGAACCAACTCACAAAAATATAGAAAAGATAGATCAACGCCTTAGAATTCAACCTCTTCAAGGGGGCAACCTCCTTTACATTACACAAATGAACAATTATTTGATTATTCAAATGAAAAAACCTCCTTTCTATATATAGGAGTCTAAGGGGTCACAATATAAGCAAGCCAACCTAACAATAATAATATAAAGGCACAAAAAAAACAATAGAGGGATTCTATGGGGCACAATAATAATAATATGGGACAATAGAGGCACAAAAATATTAATAAGGGATACAACGACAATAATAATGGGGGAATCACTAGTATTATGGGGACCTTACATGCCCCTATCCTCCAAAAAAGAGTTTTCCTTGACGCTTGAGTAGTTCTGCATGCTTCTGTATAAAATTCTCATCCTCCCATGTGGAATCTTCAGTGGATAAGTTCTTCCACTTGATGAGATATTCTGAAATTGATCGATTTTGTCACTGTCGAGTTCTTGTTTCTGTGACTTCTTCTGGTTCCAATATAATTTTTCCTTGCTCGTCAAGTTCTGGAAAAATTGTTTGAACTGGGAGCTTGTTGCCTATAATGTTCTTTAAACATGAAACATGGAAAACTGGGTGCACTCGAGAAGCTGCAGGAAGCTCCACTTTATATGCCATAGTACCAATATTTTGAAACACCTTTTATGGACCATAATACTTTGGTGATAATTTATTATCATTCTTAGCTCGCTTGAGGGACATTTGTTTATATGGTTGTAACCGTAGGAATACCCAGTCACCTACATCAAAACTTCTTTCACTGCAATGCCGATCTTCCTATTGTTTCATTCTATTTTGCGCCAACGTGAGGTTATCCTTTAAGAGTTGGAGAGCTTGTTGTTGATGCTCGAGGTGATGTTCCACTGCTTGAACCTTAGAATTTTCTCTTAAATAAAATATGATGGATGGTGGCTGATATCCATAAAATGCCACAAATGGGGTCATTTTTGCTGTAGTATGGAAGGAAGTGTTATACCACCATTCAGCCAGAGGAAACCATTTGACCGATTGCGTTTTTTTATCAGATACAAAGAAACAAAGATATACATTTGTTTACTATCTCAGTTTGCCCATTAGATTGAGGATGATAAGACGAGATATGAGCTAACTGAGTACTAAGACAAGAAAATAATTCTGTCCAAAAATTTCCAGTGAATATGGGATCTCTGTCACTTACAATAATCTTTGGGTTTCCATGTAGCTTTTGAATTGTTTCCATAAATGTAGTAGAAATTGTACTAGCTTTAAATGGATGTGATAATGCACAAAAGTGTGCATACTTGCTAAGTCTGTCAACTACCACCATGATGACACTCTTTCCCTCAGACTTGGGTAAACCTGTGATAAAATCCATTGAAACCTCCTCCCAACGTTGACTTGGAATGATAAAGGTTGTAATAAACCCGGGGTCTTAATTGTTTCAACTTTATTTTGTTGGCAAACCAAACATTTCGCCACAAACTTTTGAATATCTGACTTAAGTCCAACCCAAAAAAAATCCTTCTTAACCCTGTGGTAAGTTTTTAAAAATCTTGAGTGCCCTCCTAAGGGAGAAGTGTGCAATTCCATAAAAATCTTTTGTTTTAGCTGGGAATTCTTACAGAGGTATAAGCAATATTTGTACCATAATGAATCATTTTTCCAGCTAAATGTATCAGTACTGGAATCCTATGGTAACTTTCAAATAAGTTCCCAAACTTCTTCGTCATTCTTCCATTCCTCCCTTTCTTCATTTATCCAATCTGGTTGGATAATAGAAATGGAGCACAACAATGCTTCTACATCCTCATCCTTTCTTGAGAGTGCATATGCCACCACATTTTTCTTCCCTTTTTTGTAGACGATTTCAAAGTGATAACCCAACATCTTTGTGACCGACTTTTGTTGCTTTTCAGAGGATAATATTTATTCTAAAAAGTATTTAAGGCTATCATGATCTGTTTTTACCTTGAAGTGTCTTCCCATTAGGTAGGGCTGCCATTTCTTAAGTGCATGGAGTATTTTCAACATTTCCTTCATAAATAGCTTTGTGTAATTTAAGGCTATCATGATCTGTTTTTACCTTGAAGTGTCTTCCCATTAGGTAGGGCTGCCATTTCTTAAGTGCAGGGAGTATTTTCAACATTTCCTTCATAAATAGCTTTGTGTAATAACTTTCCCTTGATTGGATGAATTTCAAGAGCAATGGGTTTTTCATCTTGCATTAAAACAACACGAATTCCATTTCCTGAAGAATCACATTCCACAATAAAGGTTTCTGTGAAGTCTGGTGTAGCTAAGACCGATGCTTGGCACATTGCCTCTTTAAGATTTTTGAAGGCCTTTGTTGCTTCTCGAGTCCATTAAAATGCATCTTTCTTCAATAATGTTGTTAGAGGTGCTATTATTCTCCCATAATTCTTAACAAACTTGCGATAATACCCTGTCAACCTGAGAAATCCTTGCATATGCTTTATGGATGTGGCGATTTTCCATTCCTTAATGGCTTTAATTTTGCTAGGGTCTACCTTAACTCCTTCATGAGATACAATATGACCTAGATATTCCACCTCTTGTACTCTAAAGAAACATTTAGATCTTTTTTCATATAATTGTTTCTCCTCTAATAGTTGTAGCACCTTCTCAACATGTTCAACATGATCCTTCCAAGACTTGCTGTAGATTACTATATCATGGCGATTTTCCATTCCTTAATGGCTTTAATTTTGCTAGGGTCTACCTTAACTCCTTCATGAGATACAATATGACCCAGATA
>APFE030972132.1:0-25795 GCA_000404065.3 Pinus taeda
ATATTCCTTTTATGCCAGTATATTCCCATGCACATGCAGCAGAATGTTATTGTAATGCCTTGATTAGCTTTTCCTATTATGATTTCTCCAAGTTATTGTTTATGTTCAATGTTCTCCGTGGAAAGATTTCAATTGTAGAGCTACCAAATTCTTCCATACAATAAAGAGACATCTGCCTAGATGACAAATATTCAATATTGGATTTTTCTTGAAATTGATCATGTTCATATTTTGGAGATGATTCAAAATTTTCCATTGTATTTAAGATTTGACTATGTTCACTAATATCAGAAATAGTAAAGAGAGGTTGAACGTCATTTTCATCATCAATCCATTCTTTGTCATCTATTTCTGCTATTTTTCTTACTGGAGGATATAGAGTGAATTTCTTCGTTGAATTCCCATCAGAAATATACATATCACCAGATCTACAGCTAATGAAAGCATCATTTGTGGCCAGCCAAGGTCTTCCTAATATGAGTAGATGTCCTCCTAGATTATTCTTGGGGGTTAAGATCATAAAATCAATAGGATATTCCTAGGAATCTAAGGATATTGAAATATCTTCTAGCACTCCATCTGATTTGATTACAGATATGTCCGCTAATTGCAGTAATGTAGGGGTGTAAAGAAGATTAGGAGGCTTGAGCTATTCCATGGTTTGTTTTCTCATGATCTTTATTGTTGCCCCTAAATGAATCAATGTACTTGGAATGTCAACTCCATTGATATGTGTTTTCACAGTTGGACTTCTTGGATCTACATATTTTTGTATGGCCATTTTTCCCATCATTATATCTTCTATTTTTCCTACCAGGTGAATCCTTTTTGTTTCTTTTTCTTTTCTTCTTAGTTTCTTTATGCTCATCTCCTTTATTGTTTTAGCTAGGATTGGAATCTCCTTAATGGCTTGTAACAAAGGCATTTTGATACAAACATTTTTTAATTCATCTAGAAAATCATATTTAGGCAACATGATCTAGTTTTCTACTCCTATATCAAATTGTAATATTTTAGGAAAAGGAAGTGCATAAGTAGATACTGGCTGCTCAATAATACGAGTTGAGCTAACTGGTTCTTTCTATTTTTCATTTTCAGTATTTTGGTTTTGGAGAGATGTTCCCTCAAAACTTTTATTGGGTTGTAGAGAATCTTCCTCAGAATTGTCTTGTTCCTAAATAACTACAAAAGGTCTTCCCTTTTCTAGTATCCTAGCAGATCTTAGTTGAGCATCATTGAGATCTAGAGGAGTGATCATATAAGTTGGAAATTATTGTCCTTCCTCCATGTAAGTATTCTGAGGATTTTTATTGTTGGGGTTTGGTAATGGTTGGGCAGGTAGCTAATTTGGTCTCTGCTAAAATGGCAGTAAGAGTTGAGGACTTTGGTTTTGTTGTGGAATTTGTTGTGGAATTTGTTGTGGAAATGGTAATGAAAGTTAAGGGTTATGATTTTAAAGTTGTGGCTACTGATTTTGTTGTGGAATGTGTGGGGGAGGATAATTCTGATATGATGGAGGATATTGATATTATTGAGAAAATATCCCATAAGGATTTTGCACTCCTTGTGCCTAAGGTTGAGATTGAGATTGAGGTTGAGACCAAGTTTGAGATTGAGATTGAGGTTGAGGCCTAGGTTGCTACCAAGAATTCCAATTTGGTGGGGGCTGAGGATACATTTGATTGTTAAATCCCTGATTTTGTGGCCCCTACCAAGGTTTTCTAGAGACAAAGCAGAGAGGTTCTGCTGAATTTGGAACTATTTCTTCTTGAAAAACAACCTTAAGACCTGTAATTGAAGGACAAACATTTGTTTCATGATTCTATGAGAAAATCATACAAGTCTCTATAATTTTTGCATTTAAAGGGCATTCTCTTAGAGCATTCTTTTTTCTTGCATTTTGGACAGAAAATAGCTAAAGCACCTGTTAGCACCTAAATCTACCTTAGGCTGAAGGAAGGAAAAATTCAGGGTAACCACAAACCATGCTCAGTCTGGTAGGTAGCCCTACCAGAACAGGAGAGGGCTCTCTCTGTGTCACACTCAGTGAATAAATGAATGATATGGTCTGAGATGACTTACAATGAATATTGATTTTATGCTAGGTAAATAAATATGGAAACAAGAGGCAATTTTTGATAAATGAATGAGTTTCTGGGATGTATGGGACCAACAAACAGCAATGAGCAGAGAATTTAACACAAAGGCAAAGATTACTTTGTGAGGCAAGATAGGCGGAAAGTCTAGCAATTAAATTTGAAATACTTTGAAATGGAAAGATTGTTTAGGAGGGTGCAAAGAGCATAAATACATGAATCCTTTTCAACAGAAGAAGAAAACAGAACATGAAACCTTCCCACAGGCAGAGCAATAAACATGAATTCTACCTTATCTTACTTAGAAAATTTCACTGGAGATGAATTTGAATGAACTGTGAAACATAACGAAATACGTATGAAACATAAAGAGAATACATTTGCTACACTCACACCACATGAATCTCATGAACCAGAGTCGTTGCCTTTCATTAATTCTCTGTCAAAATATACAATGAGTAACTGAGTTTCTCTCCCACAGTGTCCCAGAAATTACAACCAACCCTTTGCAAATGGTTTTACATACAATAAATAGAATTTGACATTGGGAAATGGAATGACCCAAAGTTGGGGATTTTTTAAAATCATTACAAACTGGAAATGGAAAGCCAACCATTAGTGACAGGTGCAGCGTTACAAAAATGACAAACTGTTTGGGTGACTGCTCGCCTTCCTTTGCCACTTGGATAGAAGCCAACTTTTAGTGAAAATACTTTTTAAAATTTTCCTTAGGTGCCGAGAAAAATTTAGTGTAAATGAGCGGGCCCACTTGGAAAAAATCGTGAATCGAAATGTCACGGAGCGGAAGTGATTTTGGCCTTTGGGTCTCTGTGCGCCGGGCTCAAAACTATATGCGTCATGCCACTTTGGAGGCGATTTTGAGGTACTTTCGGAAGTCCAAATTGTTCCCAAGTGTGCTTGTTAGAAGGCCCTGTCGGTCTACTTTCCAACCCAAGTGGAATTTCGGAATTTTGTGCTCATTTATCCCTCCAAAACTTCAATCTCCAAAGACTACTTCCTGTGCATCAAAATAGGGGCAAAGAGTTTATTTTTTGAGTGTTTTTTACCTCCTAGGGTCTCAAAACTTGCCCAAACTTCTTGGCCATGGACCATCAGTCATGATTCTTCATTTTGAATCAAAAAATGTAAACCTTTTGTGATTTGGAGCTCCCTATCATAAGCATCGTGCCAGTGGCACAGTGCACAGGGAGAAAAACCCTGTTTTGTGCACCAAAATTTGTCAAATGACCAAAATTGCCCCAAATGTTTTGAAATTTGGGCTAGATATTCTCTATGAAGTGCTATGCTGGGCCACAGAGGCTTCGGCAAATATTCAGAGCTGATCTTTCTCTTTTTGCCTCTTTTGTCTTTTTGTTGCTCTCCTCAATTTCGCCTTCAAATTCCTTATCTGAGCCTTTGAACTCATGTTCTATGCCCTGTAGTGATAAACCATCCGCCTCAATAATTTTTTTTTTCCTTTTCGGCCTTCTCTAGCAGTCTCTCAAGGTGGATGTTGATCCTCTCGAGCCAAGACTCTCGGTCATTGTTAATCTCTTGCTCTATTGGAGTGAGCTCAATCCTCCTATGTTGGGCAGATTAGCGATTCTCGCGGATGTTTTGCAGCTCTATGATCTCCTGCTTGTCTTTGAGTTATTTATTCCTCTACTCCAAGTACCTGATAATCCACTTAGCCCTCTCCAAATTGAGAGACAAGGCTTGGATCTCTGTTTGTTGCTCTTGAATGGTCCTTTTAAGTTTGGCACTCTCCACATTTGTATCATCATCGTGAATGAGGATGAAGTTGGCCTCTCGTTCACCTGATGGCCCCTCATCATGCATGGGCCTCTTGCCCCTGTCCTGTACCTGTGTTGCTGATGTCAGAAGTGAGGCCCCGTCCACCCCGGGTGGAGATAACACTCGCTTTGCTGTTGCGAACAAATGTCTACTGCTTCTCTGATAGGTGATGAATATCGGCATAATAGTGGTCTCATGGTGCTCATACTGATGAGAAGGACCACCTATCTCATGTTCAACCTCTGATAATACCTGTGAAGTGTTGAAGAGGTCACGGGAGATGAAGTCATCCCAAGTAATGCCCTGTAGTCCCAGCTGATGAACCACCAAAATCTTAATAAGAGAAAAATGATAAACACTGTTAAGTTGTTTCTGAGGGGTTTTGTGCTGCATGAAGGTGTTCATCCTCCCTATGTTCCTGCAAATGAAATATGGGATGTTCATCATCTGTACCATGGTAAAATGCATGAGCAACCTGATGTGATAAGCATATAAACGAGAGAACTTCCCCTCACAGCTGAAATATTTCATGATTAACTTCATTAGTGGAGCATATTCATCTTGCAGATACCGGAATGGAAAGACTCTTTTGAGCTGCCTCAAGAAACTGGCCTTAATGTATGGCTCATAATGTTGCCGATCAACCTTCTGTTTCTTGTGCCTTGGTTCTCCAACATTCGGTATGCCGATTGCTAATGAGACAGTTTCAGGTGTCAGTGTGAAGGTGACACTGACCAAGATAGAGTGATCTCCATGTAAGTGAAGCACAAAAAGACGGGCCAACTCATGATGAACTCGAACACTAGCCACCTTTTGAAAAAACAGAAAACATGACAGATGCTGGAAACATGACATAGCAAGAGGGCAGGCCTGCAATTCTGTAAGGGTGGTTGGTTCATCCCTAACATTTCTGCCACTTTTACGATGTCTCCGGGGAGCCTGTTCTTCCAAGGATGAATCACTTTGGGTATCCATTTCATACTCCGATCAATGCTTAGATGCCATGACTACTGTATATGGACTATGCTTGGACTGCCCTTTGATGATGTGTGGAAACTATTTGTTGTTATGAATTCTGCCACCAAGGGGAGCAATGCAAAAGGGACTGTTAGGAAGGTGAATAATATGATGGGATTAGGGATTATGGGGAGAAATTTTGTTTAGGGACATGTAGGAGGGTTTGGGGATTTCATAAGGTAGGATTTTAGGGTTTTAAATTTGACAAATGAGTGGACGGGATAGGGAATAGGAGTTTAGTAACGTTTTAGGGTAGGGAAAGATGGGAAAAATGGAATAGAGGGGCAGGGAACAATGGAAAGAAGGGAAAGGTGAAAGGGAGGAGGAACCTTGGCATCAACACAACAAATTTGCAACCCTAAGAGCAATGGTTTTGATGACTTCAAGTGGTAGGGTTTAGGAGCTTTTATTGCAACTATAAACAACCATAAACCATCATCATATTCACAAAATTTGATGAGCAACCGAGATGTCGACCCTACCTGGAAATTTCAAGGGTTTCAAGGCAATTTTTTGCAAATTTGGAGCCAAATCGGGCCTTTGTGGATGTGCACCGCGTAGCACACCCAGTGCACCGAACCCTTTGTGTGCGTCACGCCCATGTTGTTTCACCACTGTGTGGTCGCGCCTAGTGCGCAACGCTCCCTCTGTGCGTCGCGCCCCTCTGCCTATGCACCGCACCTGTGAAAACACCTCCAATCTCACTCAAAACACGAGCTTACTCTCACAATCACCTTGAAATGCTTTCTATCTATCCTTGGTGTGCAAAATGACATTGTTCCTTGTGGAAATTCTATATAAAGACATTTGGAGTCATGGTTTTGATTTTTGTTTCTTCAAAACCCACTTTGGTAATGTTTTGTTTTGGCGCTTTTTCCTGATTTAATTCAACTCTGTATTTCACTTTTCCCTTTGAATTTTTAGCTAAAATGATGAAAATTTTGGCACTTTTTTGCAGGGGGTGTTGACATGGCATTTGGCCAAGGAAACCATGGTTGTGCCTGAAGAGATCAATCGGAAACATTTTTGAAAATTATCACAAATGACACACTGTTTGACTTTTCTTCAAAACAGAGTTTTGAAGAATAGTCCTAATCTGTCAACATGACGATGAAAATATTTAAATCACAACTTTGTAAAGGCCTCCCTCTAGCTTGCATGACTTTATTATACATGGTTGAAGACCAAATTGACTAATCCCTAGACCTAATGACTAAAAATGACTCTTGTTCATTAAAAGATCAAACATTGACTGTCATGGACTTTTATAAACATTGATGAAAAGACCTAAACCAACAGGTGCCAAACATGAGGGGTAAGGGATAATGACTGACAAGACCCTCCCGTCAGATTATGGCATGCCCCTAGCGAAATGTAGCTGAGTGAATGGAGCGAGACTCCTAAAAATGAAATGCAGAAAGAGTTTTGATCTCTGATGGAGGACTGACAAGACCGACTCTAACATTGGCTCCAATGGGGGATGGTAGCTCCTTGGAGGTGCCAAGAATAGTAGATCTCTAGAAGAGCTAGACAGTGCCTTTGTCCATTGGGCTATGGAGTCATTATTTCGACAAACAACACAAGACTCTGACTCATTTATGAAACTAAAATGACCAAAAAAATTGACTCAAATTTGATATTGAAATGACTTGAAGACTAACTTGACAAACTCTAACCAAACTGAAATAAAATGGTATTTATAGTGACAATGGAAGCAGCGTCAATAACTCAGAAATGGTACCGCTTGAGCAGTCAACCATTGATCGACCTCCTGGACAATCTTCCCCGTTCATTTCCTTCAGAAGAAAGGCATTCTGACCCCGATATGTTGCAATCTTGAAGGGACCTTTCCAGAGATTCTCAAAATTACCATGTTTACCCTTTTCCTCAGTCCTTGCATCCCACTTTAGCACCACATCATCCAACTGAAATTTGTCCGCCTTTGATTTTCTGTCATAAATTTTCTTAATCTTCTCCTGCAACTTGGGCGTGTTCTGAAAGACTTCTTCTCTAGTCTGTTGCAAGTGGACCATTTGATTCAACCTTCTCTGCATAGGATCTTCTTCACTGCCAGCCTCTTGAAGAAGTTTGACTACTGGGGCTGCGAGAGAGGTAGGAAACACTGTATAAACTCCATACACAAGCTCAAACGGGGACGTACCTATGGATTTCTTCTGACTGTCCCGATCTGCCCAAAGTGCATTGACCAACCTCTTATGCCAACTCCTCTTGTTGATTTCCAACAGCTTTTTAATGATGTTGACCAATGACTTATTAGAAGACTCCGCCTATCCATTGCCTTGTGGATGATAGGCAGTTGAGTGACCCAAAATGATGTGATATTTATGAAAAAACTCTACCATCCTTTTTGATTTGAACGGTGTTGCATTATCAGTGATTAACTTATTCGGGCAACCAAAGCGAGACAAGATGTTGTTTTCAAGGAATGAAATAATTACCGCATCTATAGCTTGACTGGTGGGAATTGCTTCGATCCATTTTTTGAAATAATCTGTTGCTGTGAGGATCCACCTATGCTGACCAGAAGAGGCAGGATGAATTTCACCAATGAAATCGAACCCCCATTGCTGGAAAGGAGCACTCACCTCAATGGGCTTAAGTGGAAAAGGCTGTAATTTCCACCTTCCTTCGAAAATTTGACACTTATGATAGCTCTTGACCACCTTATATACATCAGAAAACAATGTCGGCCAATAGTATCCCGCTCTTAGGAATTTATTTGCTGTTGATTTCCAAAAAAGGTGACCACCATAGTCTCCTTCGTGGAATCCTCCATGACCTTCTTTGCTTCTTTTTCCACCAAACAATTTAACAGAACGCCACCGGGATCTTTCCAATAAAGTGCATAATTTAGAATACAAAACTTGGGAGCCTTCAATTTGAGAGTTCTAGCTTTGTTTCTAGTCATGCCGGGTGGTGGTGACAAATTGTTAAGCACATATATGATATCTGAATACCACAGAGAAAGAGTAAACATTTCAGATACCTGAATTGACGATCCTTCCTCATTCTCATCAGACATAGCAGTGAT
This sequence comes from Pinus taeda, assembly GCA_000404065.3. Taxonomy (NCBI): domain Eukaryota; kingdom Viridiplantae; phylum Streptophyta; class Pinopsida; order Pinales; family Pinaceae; genus Pinus; species Pinus taeda. The sequence continues at coordinate 7,960 of APFE030972132.1, forward strand.
CAAATTTATGTCTAAGGCGTGCAAGTTTGATTCGGCCATTAACTTTTCCAATCCCTGTACTTTAACGAGCTTTGTGGGCTTTATTTCCTCATCATATTCCAACAAAGCTGCAATCCACTTGCCTCGTCTTCCTTCCAAATCTGTCTGCACTAAAACATCTTTGACAACAGTGTTAGGAACATAAGCCAAAATACGAGAATGCAAAATATACACCCGAAAATATTTCAATGCTTTCACAAGTGCAACAAATTTCTTCTCAATGATGTTGTATTTTAAAGTTGCATCTCTTATAGCTCTGCTGAAGAAAGCAATTGGTCTTTCATGATCATCTCTTTTCTGCAATAACACAGCTGTCATAGTATGCTCCGAAGCAAATGAAAACAATATAAAATATTGAGTGTAGTCCGAGCTGGCTAGAACTGGAGCTGAAGAAAGAGCCAATTTGACTAAATTGAAATATTTTACAGCCGCCTCCGTCCATTTCACTTAGTTGTCCTTCTTAAGCATGTTTGTAATCTCTCTTAGGTGTTCAACAAGATTAGATACAAAGCGGCGTAGAAAATTCATTTTACCATTAAAAGATTGAATCTCTTTCTTATTCCGGGGCAGATCGATTTGTTGAATCGCTTGTACATGTGCTGGGTCAATACAAATTCCATGTTTTGAGATAATGTGCCCAAGTAGTCTGCTTTCCTCCATGGCAAACAAGCTCTTTTTCAGATTCAGTGACAAGCCATATTTTTTACACTTTTGAAAGACAGTTTTTAGATGGCGCATGTGTTCTTCATCAGATTTGGAAAACACCGTCAAATCATCCAGGTCAACCAAAAAGACATCCTTCTCATTTGCAAAAGCCAAGTCCATTGCACACTGAAATGTGGAACCCACATTCTTCAAATCAAAAGGCATTTTAGCGTAATGAAGGGTTCCCCACAGAGTAGTGAACGTTGTCTTGTCTCGGTCATCTTCATGGACAGAAACTTGGTTATATCCATAATAACCATCAAGTAGTGACATACGAGATGCTCCCACTACTCGCTGAGGTATATGGTCCATTTTGGGCAGTGGATAGTTATCTTTCAACGAAACTTTATTGAGACTTCTAAAATCAATGCACAAGCGAATCTCACCTGTCTTCTTTCGTACAGGCACCAAATTAGTGATCCAATCCGAAAATCTGATGGGAACAATGATTCCTGATTTGTACAACCTGTTTATCTCCTTTTCAATTGATGGCAGCAGCTTTGGATTTAGCCTTCTCAACTTCTGTCTGAAAGGTTTCTGATTGGGCTTAATGGGTATAGTGTACTGAATTATATTGGTATCATATGTCTTTAAATCAGAATAGGCCCAAGCAAACACATCAGCAAATGAAGACAACAAACTGATATATTTGGCCTTTATCTTTTGTGCCAATGCTTTAGACAGTTTTACCGTTTTAGGATTAACAGTTGTTCCGACATTGACCTCTTCCACACCCTTCTCTGTTGGCTGTAATGTTGGTTTGCGGGCTACATCATCTTGATCAAAGAGTTCTTCTAGAGGTATCAATCCTTTAGGAATAACATTATTTTTTAGCTGCAACACGTCCATTTTATTGATCTGCACATCATCTTTCCCATTATATTTACCATCATCATTTTCTACATCAATTGAGGTTTCTTTGAACTTACCTTTGTTTTGCAAAAAATCATCAATCTCCTCATCATCTTGGAAAAGTTGCAAATATCTCTGATTGTCCAGGACAGTCGGACGATGCTTGACATGGATTTCGAATTTATTACTGGAGTTCATTGGGATCTTCAAATACTTTCTGCCTTAGCAAGAGCATCAAGAATGCTATTTTGTATACGAGGCACACATGTCAAGGTATATTCTGAAAATGATTTTAGGATGTCTAGGACTGCATTACAGTAAGCCTGCATCCGAGGATGCTTTGCTTGATATTCACCTCTGACATGCTTAATCACCAATTCAGAGTCGCCATATACTGCAATCCTCTTAGCATTCAACTTTTTTAGAATTTTTAGGTCAGCAATCAGAGCTTCATACTCAACTTCATTGTTTGAACAATCAAAAGCTAATTTGTAAGAGCATACCCGCACGTTACTAGGCACTTTGTTCGGGGCGGAGAAAGGACTGTGTACCCAAATCCCAATTCCAGTGCCATCATTTCCCACTGCTCCATCGAAATCCATGGTCCACAAACTTTCTTCCTCTTATTGTAAGTGCTGAAAATCTGTTTTTTGTGCTTTGTCTGCTTGTTGTCCATTACTTTCAGCTGATCGCTCAATGGTGTTATGTTGTTCTTGTCCTTCTTTCTTTAAAACTCCTCTGAAATTTTTTGTTATTTCTGGAATATTATCTGTTTCTACTAACTGACTATCGATATCATTGAAACTATCATAATACAAAATGAAAGACTCTAAATCTGTATGTACATAATTAATCAGATGATTTATTGGTTTCTCCTTACTTGTAATCATGTATTTCATTTTTTGTTCCCGATACTGTTTCCTCATTTGGCCAAACACCAGAATGGTTGCATAGGAGAAATCTAGTTGTAGTGTCCCTTTCAATTTTGCTACCCAAGACCTGGAAAGAAGCATGCCAAACCTGGGAGGAATATCTACTACAACAATATCCATCAAAACATTCTTCATTGGGAGTTGATCTAGACTCACAACCAAGTCTTTGATGAGCCCGATACATCTTACTCTACTGGAATCAAATGAATAGAGATCATGCTATTTCCGGGTGACGTCCAGACCTAGCTTATCCATGATAGCCTTGGGCATGAGATTGTGAGAGGCTCCGGAATCGAACATGGTGTTATGTAACACAAAATCATGCAATCTTCAACTGATATAAAAAGGTGGAACATCATTATCAGGAGACTCGCCATTCGATGCTAACCCAAAAAATCATTTCGGGTTGATCATCTTCGACATTCACCATGTCAAACATTGGGTCAAAATTCAGAATTTTAGACACTTTCCCTCTATAACTGTTGTTCCTCATTATTTCAGTCAAGGGAATGGATACCTTCAATTTAGAAATTTCATTCTCTAAATTAAAAGCGGGGAATATTTTCTACCTCTTTGACTGGGATTTCTTTCCTTTCCTTTTCTTTCGATGCAACTAGATGATTTGATTTTTCTGCTGATGATGATTTGCTGTTATCCGGATCAACCACCTCCTTTCCTTTCCTTTGTGAAACTGATGCAACTGATGAATCATTCTTTGATGCCTCAACGTCTTTCCTCTTCTGAATTGGTTTAACCGGCACGTCTCTGTTTCTAAGTGAATATCGCTGCTGCTGGGCAGACAGAGCATTCATATAGCCTCTTTGGTACTCATCGGATTCTTCCTCCAAAACGGTGTCATTGGCTAGAATGAAATCTGCATCTTTGTGTACAGCCAAACTTTCTGCATACTCCTCGTCCTCGGTAATATAAATAGGCAAATCATCAGGAGTAAAGAAGTGGTTTTCTTCACCTATTATATTCCCGTCCTTATCTGACTCTGGTCCATGCAAAACAATTTGCTGCAAAGGTGGCTGTAGTGGCTGCTGTGCTGTCTGCTCTTGGGCTCGCTGATCTCTCTACCTTATTCTATATTTTGGTTGTTGTTAGCCATGGAAGTTAAGATTTCTAACTTGTGGCTCAAGTTTGTCAAGTTTCACCCTTTCAAGCATCTACTATAACTTTCGGAGTAACTGATCTACCAAGGAAGATTCTACTTTTACGGTGACCTTATTTTCTGCCTTTTCTCTAGCCCTCTTGGGCAGCAGATTTGCTTCAATGCTGACCGCGATCTTCTGCATGTCTTCCATTGTGGCCGGTTCTCTCTCTCTTAATTGATAAGCCATGTCAGCATCAAAACCATCTAGAAACTTCACCATGGCTAGCCCCACAGGAGGCCTTAGATGATCGGGAATTTCATTATAAACAGGATTTAATCTAATGTAGTAGTCTTGGACCGACTCACCAGCGTTTCATTTGATTTTCTCATATTCAGCCAGAATTTGGAGAGGATTCTTTTTCACTTCCCAGTGACCTAAAAATTGTCTTTGTAGGTTGGCCAAGGTAGCGATACGTGCAGCCGACAAACCTCTTAACCATTTCCTCACTTCACCTACAAATGTATGTACAAAGAGTCTCATTGCCACATTCTCTGCATCGATCTCATGAAGTTCACAGAAATCTGCCATTCTGTCCACATGTTGTTGAGCGATGTCAGGCCAGGAGTAACTCCAATTTGGCAGAAAACTGATACGATTTATTTCATTAGGTAGCTATTGTTATATAAAAGAATGTGACTGCTCAGTTCATCTTCTTGATGACTGTTCACATTCCAAATTCACCCAATTGCAGAGGATTAGCTGTCAACATTCCCCCCTAATCTGAAGGGATGTTGGTGAGCCCAAGCATCGTTCTGAATCTTTCAAGCTTTTCTCTTCCAACCGCTTTGGTGAAGATGTTTGCAATTTTCTCATTTGTGGAACAATGACGGAGATGGATTATTTTGGCCTCAACATGATGTCAGATCAGATGATATTTAGTATGGATGTGCTTTGTACAATCATGGAACTTTGGGTTCTTGGCTAACTTTATTGCATAGGTGTTGTCAATCATGAGTGGAGTTGATTGTACTTGTTTTACGTGCAAATCTTCAAGAATTTTCCTGAGCCACACAATTTCTTTCATTGCTTCAGCTGCTGCCATGTATTATGCTTCTGTTGTGGAATCTACTAGAACTGATTGTTTGTGTGATCTCCAAGAGACAGCTCCTGATCCAAGACTCAAAGCATATCCTGAAGTAGATACTCCAATTTCTTTGTCTCCATCAAAGTCTGAATCAGAGTATCCAATCAAGTTGAAGTCGTCCACCTGTGTATACTTGATTCCAAGGTCTTGAGTTCTCTTCAAGGACCTTAGAACTCTTTTTACAGCAGACCAATGTCCCTCACAAGGCTTTTGAATAAACCTGGAGGGGATTCCAACAGCAAATGAAATGTCTGGTCTGGTAGTAGTGAGGTAGATGAGACTTCCTACAAGCTGTCTATATTTTGTTGCATCCTCAAATTCCTTTCCTTCAATAGATGTGAGCTTTAAGTTTTGTTCCATTGGAGCAGTGAGAGGATTGCATTCTGTCATGCCAAACCTGTTCAACAAATCTCCAACGTATTTCTTTTGAGAAAGAAATATGGACTTTGGATGTTGGGTTACTTCAATGCCAAGATAGTAATGAAGATAGCCCAAATCAGTCATTTCAAAACTTTTTCCCAATTCTTTCTTTATGGATGCAATATAGCTTTCATTGTTCCCTGTCATTTAAAGATCATCTACATATACCACAAGATATACAACTGTTTTGCCAACTTTCTTGACAAATAAAGTTGCATCATCAAGATCAAAATGATTGAAGTTGAGTTTCAGAAGATGCTCAGTTAGTTTTTCATACCAGGCTCGTGGTGCTTGTTTGAGGCCATACAAGGACTTCACAAATTTGCATACTTTATGTTCATGTCCTTTCACAGCAAATCCTTCAGGTTGGGACATAAAAACATTCTCTTTTAGATCTCCATTCGAGAAGGCAGTTTTGACATCCATTTGATGGACTTTCCAACCGTTCTGAGCTGCTAGTGCAAAGAGTGTCCGGACGGTGGCCCATATTGCTGTGGGGGAAAAAGTTTCCTCATAATCAACCCCTTCCTTCTGTGCAAAACCTTTTGCCACAAGCCTAGCTTTGTGTTGTCAAGTGAGCCATCAGCTTTGTACTTGTTCTTGTAGACCCACTTGCAGCCAATTGGTTTGGTTCCAAATGGAGGATCAACCAGCTTCCAAGTGTCGTTCTTTATGAGGCATCATACTCCTTTTGCATCGCTTCTTTCCATTCATCATGAGAAGCAGCTTCCTTAAAGGAAGTTGGTTCAAAATCTGTAGACAAGTTCAATTCACAATCATAAGAAACATCCATATCAACAGGTGAATTAGAGTCATCTACATCACCTCCATTTTGTCGGTTTGCATTTCTGGTTCCTGTTTTTCCAATTTCATCAGGATGAACACTTTCAAGTGTCTTTGTCAGCCACGTTGGGGGACCTTTCTGAGATGGTCCAGGATGTTCTGTTGATTGAGTTGGGAGTGAATCAAGATTGAGTCTCCCAATTCTATCAATTACATCACTTAAAGCATCATCCGTTGTTGGAGTTTCAGTCGGGGGAGAATCTTCTTCAGAAGAAGATTCCACATGTTGATCTAGTATAGGAATCCCCCCTTCAAGATGTGGAATCTGATTTTCAAATTCTTGAAATGATTTCATTTTTGCGAATCTATCCAAGCGATCAAGTTGCCGCTCAACAACATTGTCAGATTTGGATGATTCAAGAAAAATTACATCTCTAGATATAACAAACTTTTTATTTTCTTCATCATAGAGGCGGTATGCTTTGGAGGTATTTGAATACCCCAAGAAAATACACTTACGACTTCTAGCACCAAGTTTGTTTCTATGTACCTTTGGTATCAAAGCATAACAGGTGGAACCAAAAATCCTGAGATGTTTGACCGAAGGAACATGTCCATACCACAATTCATAAGGAGTCTTGTTTCTTATAGCACTAGATGGACATCTATTCTTTATATATGCAGCACATAGAACAGCATCAGCCCAAAACATTATCTTTACATTTTTGAAAAAAAGCATGGATCGTACCATATTCAAAATTGTTCTGTTCATTCTTTCAGCTACACCATTCTGTTGGGGATTATAAGGCACAGTTGTTTGATGTTTAATCCCATGTTGGCGAAGATATTGTTCAAATTCATTTGATGTATATTCTTTTCCATTATCAGTGCGAATAGACCCAATATGAGATTGTGCATCATTTTCAATCCATTTATGAAAATTCTTGAATGTTAGGAAAGCATCAGATTTGTTCTTCAATAAATAAACCCAACACATTCTGGTGTAGTCATCAATAAATGTCATGATATATTTATTTCCATCTGCAGAAGGAACAGGCATTGGACCACATAAATCTGATGAATAAGTTCAAGCTTCCTATGTGCTCTTGAATGTGAGTCATGGAAGGACTGTTTGCTATGCTTTCCTAGAATGCATGCATCACATTGCTTAAGTTTTCTAGGAATTGTAGGCAAACCAACAACACCATTTTTCTTCAATAAGCAGAGACTGTCATAGTCTAAATGTCCAAATCTAGCATGCCATAATAAAATTGATGGAAGTGTACTTTCTTCATGATGAGAAATATATGAGAAATGTTGTGCATGAGCAAATGTTCCTTGTAGTTTGAAAAGTCTTTCTTCTTCTATTCCCCTCATGACAAGTGAGTGATCAGATGCTTTTCTCACCTCAAGCTTGCCATCAAACATATGAATGGAGTGACCTTGCTGGCTGATGTGGACCAAGGACAACAAGTTTCTCTTGAGATGTGGGAGATATAGAACATGATCAATAAGAAAGTCTGAGAGACCAGGCAGTTTAAGCCTGATTGTGCCAAGCCCTGATGACTTGATTTTTTACTGATCTGCAAAGTATACTACTCCATCAACATTGTCAGTGAAATCTTCAAAAAAATCTTTTCTATGAGTCATGTGACAGGTTGCTCCTGAATCAAGTAGCCAATCATTTTTCCAGGAAGCAAGTGAAGTATTAAACAAATCTTCATTTACTCCAATGTTACATTGTGCCTCAACATAGTGAGGGGATTTAGGTGCTTTACCCTTGTCTGTATCATCAGTTTTACCTTTCTGTCAGTTTCTTCTCTGCTCAATTTTGTCCCATGGTAGCTTGCATGTAGAGGCATCATGTGATCCATTTCTTTTGCAGCGAATACAATGTAAATCTACCTTTTCTCCTTGAGAATGTCTGCCCCCCTGCCTCTGAAATATCTTCCTCTTCCTCTTCATCCACCTCTTCCTCTTCATCCACCTCTTCCTCTTGTAGAATCTTGAGCAGGATACTTTTCTTTATGAGCCAGGCATACAGTCTCTTCAGAACATTCAGGGGTTATCTTCTTTCCAAAGGCTTTTTCTCTTTCAGTAAACTTTTTCACAAGAGAGTCAAAGGTTATATCTTTGAGATTTCCATTTGCTTGCAAAGACTCAAGATAATTGGAGTATGTAGGATAAAGTGGCTTGAGAAAAACAATAAGAGAGATATCCAGCTCAACCTTAGTGGATTTGATATCATGCATTATAGACTTTATTTCAGATGCAGCAAGAGGATCATTATTTTGCAGTTCAAGAGTGAAGAGTTTAATCATAAGTTGGACGACTTCAAGTGCAAAATGTGAGTCATAGAGTTCTTTCAGCTTTTGTAAAGCTTCAAAGGCAGTTGAATATGATTAAATGTGGCGACTCACCTCCTTATTTACAGATGTTGAGATTAATGCATATGCTTTTCTGTTCTTGTTTTCCCAGATGGCGAGCTCTTTGTCTAATGTAGGCTTTTCTGGGTCACTGTCTCCTTCTCCGACACACACTCCTTTCCACAACTCATTGAAGATGAGGGTGTGTTGTATCATCCGGGACCATTCAGGATAGTTCTCCTTGCCAGTGAAAACTATTCCTACGATAGAGATGATTGAATGCATTCTGTAAAAAATTACTTGAGCTGATATAAAAAAACTTTTGCTGATAGACTAATACTTCTGATGGCAAAAAAAAACTTGCTCTTGTGAAGAAAAAACTTCTGCTGCTAAAAAAAAATGTTGATAACCCTCCAACAAAGGCAAAAAATTTGCTCTTATGGAGAAAAAAAACTTCTGCTGCTAAAAAAAACACTGAGATTCTGAGATGTTGAACTTTCCAGTAAAACGCAAGAGCGTTAACTATGTTAGCCACAACGTTATGAAAACAATATCATGAGAGCTTGGTATATATGGGATATAGTTTATATGGAAACAACGTTGGCGTGGATGCAACGTTATATATACACCAGTGAAATGGACCAACAATGTTACATATACCAGCGTGAAATGGAGCAACAACCAGCATATATATACTAGGGGCAACAATGTTATATATACCAGGGCAGACAACGCTATATACCAACGTTATTGCTGACTCAAATTCGAATTTCACAGATGGCAGATATCCTTCTCAAATCAATGATCGACCAATAACCAGACGTGTTATATATACCAGCGTGTTAGTGGAATGCCCCCCAAACGTTATATATACCAGCGTGTATAGAGGTCACAGCGCAAACCCTTGCCTTTGACATTGTGGCCTATAACTTCTGCCACAGTTGCAACAGATATTTTAATTGAGAAACAATTATGCGGTAATTCGAATGAGCAGAGAGGAGAGGAGCCAAGGCGCAGAGCGGACTTGCGAAAGGATTTGAATCGAAATGGCCAGGATTAAGGTTCATGAGCTCCGCAACAAGAGAAAATCAGAGCTGTTAAGCCAGCTCAAGGAGCTCAAGGCTGAGCTAGCCTTGCTCAGAGTTGCAAAGGTCACTGGAGGGGTGCCGAACAAAATCTCTAAAATCAAGGTCGTGAGGCTATCAATAGCTTAGGTTCTGAGAAATAAGAGATGTCTAGGAGTATGTCAGGAGACAGGTCACAGTGCTTATATATATGTATACCAGTAAAGCATGAAACCTCTGTTGCAAAAGTCCAGATTTGTAGACGGCCATAAATTATATAAATGTTTGCAATGAAGCATGGAAATGGATTTCATGAAAAACGAGGTTGTGTGAGCCTACATTCTTGACAAAGCCCAAAGTCAGAAGCCAACGTTCAGAAAAATGATTGACAATAGCGTACAGCAAAGATGCATTCACCAAAAAATGAAAACACAGATACCATATGCGTTTCAAAAAATCAAGGGTTTCAATGTCAGAAGGTAGCGTTCAATAAGCAGCCTCATCAAACGTTCACCATGTCAGGCAGAAAGCAGTGGATAGAGAGCAGAAGGCAGTGGACAGAGGACAGAGGAGTTACAAGGCACACTAAAAAAAGAATCTGGGACCTATGCTTTGATACCATGTTAGGCCAGGAGTAACTCCAGAAAAACTGATACGTCTATTCCATTAGGTAGCTATTTGTTATATACATGAATGTGACCACTCAGTTCATCTTCTTGATGATTGTTCACATTCAAATTCTTCCAATCGCAGAGGATTAGGTGTCAACAGATCATTCACCTCCATTTGATTGTTTACCCCTTTCAAGGAACATCTGGGAAGAGTGATTCAGTTAGCCATCCCTGTGACACTTTCGTGATTGGAAAATTCCAAACCTTACCTGGAATCAGCCGCTACCTAAAATCATCACTCGTTCCTCGGAAAACGAGTCTCCTTTAAGCTCTTTTCAACTGACTCATAAAATATGAAAAGATTACTGAGTGATTGGCCTCTCCGGCTTGTTAAAGTCATCAGAAGTGCTATCCCTCCTCTATATTTTAATATTTTTGGACTTGAGGGATTATTACACAAAAAGATCGAGCGCTTGTCTTGTTCAGCTCGTTAAAACTATCGAAAATTCATCCCTTTCGTATTATTTTATGCTTTTTCAGACTTAAGGGATTATATGACAAAAAAGAATCATTGGAGTTTCCTTTCTATCCCTTTCAAACTCTCTAAAATTGAAAAGAGCTGAGTTATCTTTGTCGTTAAACTCGTTAAAACCTAATAGCGACAAACTTGTCCAAATGGAAGAGAACGAGTTTCACTGTCGCTAGGCTCGTTAAAACATAGTGATAGGTTCACCTGAAGGGCGAATTATAAAACAAGCATATGTTATCCTCCTCAAGCTTGAAAAAAAATAAAGAGGTACTAGTCAGCAATGACTGGGGAAAATCGGGAAGAAAAATTGAAGAAACTTTATTGGTAGCAAGTCGCTCTTGAACATGACACTTTCTCTCCACATTCGAGCCGGGTTGGGTTGTTCCATTCACTGGTCATATCACCATTGGTCCATCACACCATCCATCTTTGGGGTTAACGCTACCAATCCATCATCAGTGTTGCCGATATGTTCAAGATAAGTCACTTAGAGAATTCACTTGTGTCTCACCCACTGCAATACATTCACGCTCCATTCTTTCATGACCATCACCCTGAACCCTGTATCATCAGATCATTTTCACCTCCAAAATCATTTGCTCCGTTCCATGTCATAGATGTGGGATTCATTAAGTCCCTCCTACAACAGGCCACTTCTTGTCAACATCGACTCATTATCCAAGAAGTTGACTTAGGAACAACCCCTTTCAGTACTTTGAAGCTTGCATGCCTCAATGGAAAGTTTCTCACTTTCAGCGACAGGTTTACATCAATGGCCTTCGACCAAAAGATTTTGCGTGGTGTTCGATGCCAAGTCCCTTTTCCACACCACACGAATTGTAATGTAGTACCTTGAGGATCATTGACATTATTGGTGACTCTCGCGCCTGTTAACAACTTACATCATTGGCTGGTAATCATGCGATATCTTTCCATGCTCGACTCCAAAACATTTTTCACGTGGATCGACTTGTACTCTAAGTGAAGATAGAACAAGTTTTGAAGACCATGGATCTAGTTTCATCCATCCGGGCTGTGATATATTCAGGAATATAAAGACATCAAATTTACATCATTGCCGAATAGATGATCATCCAAATCAAAGGATGATGACTCCGTCCGAATCATCATTCTGCTACACAGACGGTTGTTTGTCCTATGTACATGAAAGTGAATTTATAAAGCTAAGCATGGGAATGCCTACCTCAACTAGATCATGAAAAATATTATGAAGATAATGTATTGTACTGTATCTTATTAGAGGTTTCCTCCCAGCTCGAAAAAACTTCGGATCCTCATGGTAAATCATATCACCCGACATCAAAATATTAACGACCTCATGCTTTAGGGGGCAACTGTTATAGACATTTTTGGGAACTGCACCCCAATCATAAATGTCCATAAACTGAGGGCTCCTAAGTCCCTAAAAGTGTTGCTTCACTACCTAAAGGAACAAGGTCAGCTAATTACACTATCTCCCAGAAGTTCTCCACAGAAAACTGCTCAGAAATGGTCAAAACTGGACCATACTGAATTCCCAGTGCAGAGAGTGCGATGTGTATCATCTTCCCAGTGTAAAGGGTGTGATGTATACTAGATGGTCCCTCTGTAGGGTGCAATGGGTGAGAATGGAAAAATGGCAGGGGCAGTTTGCGAGGTGGAAGATCATAAAATCTTCCAGAAACTTCCCCTCTGACACTTGCCTCTCTGATTTCGACGAGGGATGAGTAAGAGATCATCAATCTCCAAGTGGAATCAAGAACTATTAGAGAGAGGACACTAATCAAAATCCCAGAAGCTGACTCACCCCCCTACAATCATCTATATATGGATCCCTCATCACAGAGATCCAGGAGGCTATAATTTTGTATCTTGTAGAGAAGTGCTGTTGGTTTTCTGGTGTAACTTCATAGTGTTGGGTGATCTAAGATTTACTTGAGGTGAAGAAGGGATTTCTTGCTGGAGGATGATGCTGGGTCAGAAAAATTGGTTGTAATCCTCTTGCTATTCTTGATATTAATAAAGCTATTCGAGTTTTCCTCCACATTCGTGTATGTTTGATTGTATATGCATTCGTGTGGTTAATACATATCTGATCCTGTATTGTTTATGAATATACATCTCTATTCTTCGATAGTATTATGCTACTTTGATTCCACAGGTGCTCTCTGAAGCCGTGTAGACAAAGAAGGAGCAGCAAATATCTATTGAGAAGGAGAGGAACCGAGCGAGGAACCAAGCGCAAGACAAAGGTTAGTGTCCCCTGTTCCCCTCTTGTTTATTTTTCATAAAGGGAAACAAAAGTAGTTTTAACTTGTTTGTTTCTAAGATAGCTACTAGTCTTAGTGGCAATAGCAGTTCTAAGTGGACACTATTCCCGGTAACACCTCCTCACATGCAACATGTAACCTTCACGTTCCTTTTCTCCTAATTTCCATTATTTTCATAAATAAAATGCCAAATAATGCCTCTTTCCTTTTCAAATTCCTTTTCCATTTCCTTTGCTAATTTCCTTTAGCCATAATAACTAAAATGAACACCCACTAGGGTGTTTTTCCCAACATTCATATTGGAATAAGTGTCCCATAGCCATGGTTATTATTTTTCCTTTATTAACTTTTATTACATGGAATTTTCACCAGGGTTGTTATAGAACCCTCCCCCTTAGGGGAACACCATCCTCACTGTTCAACAACACCTACAATAAGAAAGAACATTGAAAACCAAAACATATTTCCTATGGACCTTGATAACACAACTTGTTACAATATTTACAATGACCACTGTTGAAACATAACAAACATATCGTTCACTGGAGATTTATAAAATATCTCATTACCGTATTTACAATAACAACCACATATGCTCATGCACATTTTCTTCAACCATAAAATAAGCATACTATCTATCGAGCTTTATAAATCCAGCTCGATATAGTAGTTACAATAATATACATATATGCTCAACCAACAAATAAAAGGATACAATATCCGCATCAGAAACAAGGGAATATAGAGGCTAACAGCTCCACACTCAAAGTAGTACTAGGATTTACCTCCTTCCCAGGAAGTCCAAAATCCATTTTCAAAGTCAAATATTCCTCCAATGTCTAACACTACAATCGTGTGCCACTTGTCCTCTCAGTGAATAATTACTGGATCATTGTTCCAGGGAACAGTACCAATGTGCATCAGATTCCATCTGGAAATTCTAATGACTAAAACAAATCCATCACGGGCCTTCCCTTCTCAAATACATAGTCCATTGAGAAATCTGGTCACCCCCTTTTCTGTAGTCACTCAGCTTCCAAGTTCCTCGACATCCCATTTCTTTGGCGATCCATCCCTTGACAAGTTTTTCTCGAATTAGAAGTTCAAACAACCAGGGCATATACTTGTTTCAAAACCATCATACCAGCCATAGTATGCTCATGGAAACCAATGGATGGTATTGGGCACTGGTGTCCCACAACGACCCTACTCCTAAAGTTCTTTACCAACACACTACTGCATGTTTGAATTCCTTTTTCTATTACTGCTAATCCTTGTATTCAATTTCAAACACCCAATTGGTCATCTTCGTGCTTCCTATACCAAGCACATAACTTCCATTAAATTTTAAATAAACTGAAATAAATTCACATCATACCTCATTGGTAGCTCATCAATAAGGTACACTTGCAATCATGTTTAATTCTTGTCATAACAAGTCAAGCTAGCATCTTTGATAAAATCATTATGTATAAACATATCACATCTGGATAGTTCAAAACACAATAATCATAGATAAAAATCATGAATCACATGCAATCATCATAAACCAGAACCATAGATTACATGTAACCATCATAAATTAGAATAATAGATCACATGCATAATAAAACTGGAATAAAATAATGATACCTATCCTCTAATCAATCCTTAGCTTCGATCAAGGGTCATGGTATCTTGGACGGAGTTGGCGGAGTGATGAGCGTTGGCGTTTTGAAGTTGTAGGGTTTCGACTGTCAGGAAACCTGCGGCGGCAGAGCTCCTGCTCTGCACCTCCAGATCTGACCAAAGCTGCAAGTATTCCAGTACGCAGGCAGATTAGGCGGACCAAATGATACCCCCGCAGGGGGATGAGGCAGAGCTTCCACCCTTTAACGGAAGCCAGCAAGGACTAGAAGGTAATACAAACACAGTCTCGGCCAATCAAGAAAAGTCTGCACGGGAATCGCAGAACACCGTGGATCCTCAAGCTTCAACCGAAAATCCAAAGGTTAGTTCGTCCACCTGTAAACCGGTTGCTACTCATAGGCCAGAAGTTGAACTGCCTAGTGAAAGAATAAATGGAAGAATACAATATATGCACGATCATGCCCTCATAGGGAAATTTCTGGGCTACTGGCCAAATGAAAAAGCTCCAAGAGGTTGGATAAATCACAAATGGAAGCCAAAGGGTGAAATAACCCTCCTCCTAGGGCCCAAGGGATTTTTCACAGCTATTTTCAACTGTCTGGAAGATAGGAACAGAGTATTTGATGGGGGGCCTTACTTTTTTAACTCTGCTGGGCTCTTTCTCAGAGAATGGGTAGCCCGTTTCAATCCGGATAATGAAGACCTTAGCTATGCGCCAGTCTGGATCCGTCTATATTCGCTTCCATGGGAATATTGGGATGAAGACTCTTTAAAAGCCATTGGATCAATGATAGGAGATTTTATCAAAGTTGTAGAAGAAACCAAAACGGTGAGACCAAGCACATTTGTCTCCTATGCTCGGATCTGTGTTTACATGGATCTAAAGCAACCTTTGCCTGATACAATCAGACTTTTCCATGAGGATCATGACTGGATCCAAGTGATTGATTATGAACAAGTGCCTTTCCGCTGTAGGAAATGTCATGCGATCGGACATTTATTCAGAGACTGTCCCCTGAATAAGAAAGAAGCAACTCAAATGAATCCTGAATCACATCAACAGAATGGCTTCACTAAAGTGATCAACAGAAGACGAAGCAGCAAGAAGCCGAATGCCCCTCCAAAATCTCCACCAGGGGAGAACCACAATCCCTCTACCAGCAATAGCTTTGAGGCGCTAGCAAAAATGACATCACAAGATGAACCCAGCAAGGAAAAAACACCTCTCAAAGTATCATCACCAGAGAAACCAAGCTCGACTCAGCAAAGTGAAAAAACCCCACAGATCTCCAATCCCGAGAGCAACCCAGCTATGGATATTGATAACCCTCTACAAAGTAAGGACAAAGGGAAGGAGGTAGAAGGACAATCGCAAGAAATACAACCCATGGAAGATGATAGTGACCCAATTGATCTTGGGGAACTCGACCTCATAGGAATGGAACAAGCCTGCAAACAAGGCAACTTTGACAAAATCCATGAAAACCAAGTTGACAATTTGGTGGAAATATTAAGCAAGGCACAAAAGAAATACTCCCTCGGAATACAAACAGGTAGTAAATGGGATGGAAAATGCGCATTCAAAGACAGCAAAAAAAGAGGCAGGAAAACAGCCTTGGAACGAACTACAAGCTTGGAGCGGTCTTAGTGGAGTCTGGCAGATATGCCAAACTTACTAAGTATTTCAACACCAACTTCAACCCCTCCCAATGAAGCTAATATCTTGGAACATAAGAGGGCTCAATAGCCCCAGGAAAAGGAAACTCCTAAAAAATTTGATCATGGAAGAACCACCATCAATCTTATTTCTTCAAGAAACTAAATGCTCACTAAATTTTTTAGAACGAGCAGCCACTAAAGCATGGCCGGGAGGCCAGGTGATAGCAGTGGAAGCGCAAGGAGCCTCAGGAGGACTTGCAATTCTATGGGATGCAAGAAAGATTCAGTTAAATAATATTCATGGTAACAAAAGTTTCATTCAGGCTATTTTTCATCTTATGGGCACCAATATTTATGGACACTTAACGAATGTCTATTTTCCCCAAGAAACG
This sequence comes from Pinus taeda, assembly GCA_000404065.3. Taxonomy (NCBI): domain Eukaryota; kingdom Viridiplantae; phylum Streptophyta; class Pinopsida; order Pinales; family Pinaceae; genus Pinus; species Pinus taeda. The sequence continues at coordinate 24,452 of APFE030972132.1, forward strand.
CAGCAGAAGGCAGCAATTTTGAATACAATAGAGCAGCACAATCAGGATAGGAGGCATCCGCTATGGGTGACGGGAGGAGACTTTAACATGATAGCTACCTCAGAGGAAAAGATAGGAGGATGCTGCAGAACCAATAAAGATGGAACACTTCTAAAGGACTTTATTCAGAGTAACTGGCTTATAGATCTTCCTACAGCAAATGGCCTTTATACTTGGACGAACAAGAGGATTATTCCCATGCAGATTGCATCCCGTCTTGACAGGTTCTTGATCTCTGACAATGCTGTCCATGTTGGAGGAGAGTTCACAGCACATATCATTCCTTTCTCAGGCTTGGATCATTGGCCCATAGAAATGCTTTGGAACAGACTGGGCAATAATATCAAAAAACCATTCAGATTTGAAGCATTCTGGCTTTCACATCCAGAATTCAAGGATTTCATAACTACAACTTGGAAAAATAGCAACCCAATCGAACAATCCAAAATGGCCAGATTTCAAAAGAAATTGCAGTTCCTTAAAGGAGAAATCAAGAAATGGAATAAAGATACCTTTGGCAACATCTTTAAGGAAAAGGAATCGATTCTCCAGGAACTCAAATCAATTCAACAGAAATTAATCCTAGAAGGACGGACAGAGGAGCTAGCGCACAAGGAACAAGCAATGGAAAGAAAACTCCAGGAACGAGAGCAACAAGAGGAAGTTCTATGGAGACAGAAATCCCGCATCCGGTGGTTGAAGGAAGGGGAGAAGAACACCAAGTTCTTCCATAGAACCACAGTGCAAAGAAGAATGCACAATCAAATTTCTCAGGTTATCAACGCTCAAGGCGACAAACTGGAGACCCAGGAAGATATAGAAAAGGAATTCCTCCATTATTTTAAAGAAATGAGTCAAGAGCCAAATCTCAACAGAGATGAGGCTATAAACAACATTACCAGGAATATTCCGTGACTAGTGTCTAAGGAACAAAACTCCCTGCTTCTTAAACCAATCAGTTTACAGGAGGTGGAATCTGCTGCAAAATCCTTAAAAGCCGGTAAGGCTCCAGGTCCCGATGGCTTCTCATCAAACTTCTTCCATTACTTCTGGGAACTAATTAAATGGGAGGTGTGGCAAGTTGTCGAAGAGTCTCGAAACTTACCCTGGATGTATCCAGGCTTAAATGCAACTTTTATCGCCTTAATTCCTAAATCGGAGGACTCCAGCACCCCAGATAAATTCAGGCCTATTGCTCTATGCAATATTATCTACAAGATTGTCTCTAAAGTAGTGGCCTTAAGATTAAAACCACTCCTGCCAGGTATCATCTCCCCGGAGCAATCAGGATATGTTGAAGTAAGG
>APFE030972133.1:10111-40886 GCA_000404065.3 Pinus taeda
GTGTTGATGGATGACTTGGTCTATTTTGGGTTCGCCGATGGTGCTAGTCGGCACACTCGGAATCTCACTTCCGCAGCTTGGGCACTTTATTATCCAACTGGTCAATTGATGGTATCAAGAGGCGTATGCATTGGTCCTACTTCGAATAATATGGCTGAGTATACCGCTGTTATTAATTTACTATCCAAGGCAATCTCTTGTGAGATCGACTCATTGGTAGTTTATCTCGATTCTCAATTGATAGTGTCTCAATTAAATAACATTTATCGGGTAAGGGATCCATGTTTATGCCGCCAGTATTTAAGGGTGAGGTTGTTGCAAAGATCATTTGTTTATATTAATTGTTTAGATCTCATAATTGGTTAGCTGATTCTATCGCTAATCAAGCATTAGACTGGCATATCAATCATTCATCATAACAAAATCAAGCATCAAAATGTCAGATTGTATATATATATATATATATATCATCATCACAAAAGCATCTCAAATGTACATATGTTGTCCAAAAATATACAAAATTGGGACTCAAATGCCCATAATCATATCCGACATATTTAATGCCCCGGCTTAGGATGAGCGGCCAAGTAGTTAACTATCGCGTTGGCCACACGCCGAAAAGTGTGAACCCAGTCACGTGGCATGCCAACCACATGATATTGCATATCCTCCAGAAGGTCCTCTATAGCAGCCATCGGTACTCGACAGCTCAGTCTAGTCAGGTGTCGCTGGACGTTGTGTAGAGTCTGTTCCGTCTCAGCAGCCGCCTCTTCGGTTCCTCAGCCGCGTCATCTGTGACGTGGGAGTCCATCTGGTCATACTGGCCCAATGTCTGGATCATGATCATCATATTAGTCATTTGAATCTCATCAAAAAATATTTTTCAAAATGCATCATTATATTTGAAAATCCAAAAAAATCAAAAAATCAAAAAATCCTTACCAATCTCGCCCCACGCTGCATCGACAGTAATGCTAGGTCAGGATCTCCTCGGAAGTCCAGCCCAGCATAGGGCTAGTCGTCTATGGCGATGATCTGCTGATCCCACCAGGTGAAGAAATCATCATCAAAAGCAGTCCTAGGAACCTCCCCACCCCCCAGACGTTTCATCAGATCAGCCCACCGGCCCATGCGTGGATCGCGTGGGGTGCTGATGGAAACTGCTACCCTGGGGCGGGGTGCGGGAATCATCTCGAATAAGAAGGTGCACAAGATAGTCCCGTAGCCGAAGTTCTTGGTTTGTCCCCTCTTAATAGAAGTGAGCTGGCTCTTCATGCTGGCCAGAAGAGGAGTACACCAATCAAACACAGTAGTGAGACAATCCACTGCCACACTCATGGTGAGCCGTGATGCCTGATGCAGAGAGGACGATCCATTCACTCAAGCTATGGTGAACAGGATGATCCTCAGCGATAAACTCGCCACATGTGCAATAGAGATCTAGCTCCCAACTTTCTTGGGATGTCCTGGGCAGTATATATGTACATAGTCCTCTATGGTAAGACTACTCCGTGTCCTACCCCGGGACTGTACTACCTCTCCCCTTGAGGAAAGGCCCGTGATAAAATAAATATCCTCCACTTCCACTCTGAGTGGCATATGATCAATCATGAAGGCTTCCTCATCAACATCCCAATAGTCAATGAGCAATTCAAGCAGTCGCACATTAGATTTCATGTTCGGCAGTTTGAAGAATTTGAGCAAACCGCATCCCCGTAAAGCATCCAAGGCTTGAGGATCATTCATAACTTCATTATCAACCGCTGCATGTTCTCTTTCACGCCATGTGATCGGAATCCTGAGAAAAAATTGAGTTTCAACCGTTAGTTTTTGATTAAAATTGGTTCACGACGTATACGCAAGTTACTGTATACACAATCGCGTATAGGGCCCGCGTGTATGCGGGTTTCATATTATCAACCCGCGTATACGCCGCGGTGAAATTTTGAGCAATAGTTCAACGGTGAAACATCAATGAAAAATCCTAAAACTAGTCACAATGGATTGCAAGCTAAGTATAAGAGTTACCTGGAAGATTTTGAAGAATTTGAACAATCGAATTTGGCACACGGGAAATTTGCTCCTTTTGCTCCAAATCTTTGCTTTCCAACTCAATTGGTAAAAATGGTGAGTCCAAAATCCCTTTTATAAGTTTTGAAAATGCAAAATTTTTTCAAAATTTCATTTTGTTTGGTCTCATGTGAATTCTAACTTGGGAGCTTGGAGTGTCGAGAATGGTTTGTTTTAAGGACATTTTGGACATTTTCAACTTTTTCGAGACGGTTCCATCACTGCTGACCCGTCATCGCAAGTATCGTTTTTTCACTAGAATATAGGTTAGGGACATCATTTTTCCGTTGCATCATGCATACTAGCCTCCATCTATCGATACATCTGCCATAGGGTCGATCCCATCGTGTTATGGTTCATAAGCCATCTTCACTCGCCAATTTTCAAATCATGGCACGATGGTAGAGCCATCCTTTACATGGGCGTCGTAGTTAGCACCTCACTGACATTCATTTCCCATGCTGCTTCAATTTGAGTAGGCTCGGGAGTCCTCTGTAGTCCTGCCATGACTTGTGCGTTGAAGACTCATTCTTCTTAGCTTCTTCGCTTTGTTCTGGCCTTATACCCTAGAGGCTCCTTTGTGTTGAGTTGTACTACTGCATTGCATGTTGACCACTTGCACCTTTTGGCCTGGAGCCGGCTTCACTTGGACTTGTGTTTAAGCCAACTTTTGACCATGACATCTGCAAAATCAACCTTGCATACCTTTGACTTCTGCAACTTGACACACCTTGGCCCGTGGAAGGAACACACCTTTGAGTGTCACTGACCAGTTTTCGCCTCCCTGCATTGAGCAAAGGAATGTTCCACTCCCAGGAACTAGATCATATGTTTCATCGACACTCGTTCTTTCCACTGTACCATAGAATTCTTTTATTCTTTTTCAAGCTTAACAGAAAAAGAAAAAAAAAATAAATATTCCAAAAAGAGCAGGAACGGGACAGTATTTCCATCTATTATTGGCAGCTAGAGTCAGTCGTGTCACCCTTGAACAACGCACTCAAAAGCAAAGTCTCCTCCGCTTGGGTGGGATTTAGTTTGACTTAGATAAGCCTTAACCTTTGTTATTGAGTCAGTTCTCCCCCGATTGGTTATCTCTTCCAATCATACGGAGGATTCGTTCGTGCCTCCTGCATGACGAACTTATACAGATTCATCATATGCTTCCATAGTCACATTGAGTCGTGCTTTTGTTCAAGGGAAGTTAGCCTGAGTCGGCCTCTCTGCGGTGTCTCCTGGCTCATTTTTCAGTCGGCCATCCTGGTTGTCAGTGTCATTTCTATCATCACAACAGTTATATTGGTCCTTTACTCATGCCGGTTTGAGAAGGTCTCCATTAACTTCTTGCTGGCGGGTCTTGTCCTTATTGACGACAACATCTTGCTTTGAGGACAGGCCTAGAGCTGCACCCTGGCCCTATTTTCATTATTGATAGGTTACCTTGTGCTCAGCATCGATCAGTATCATGGGTCTTTGACTGAGTGGTTTCCCTTGTGCTCGACGTCAGCTTACATTATCACACATTGGGATTTGTGCAGTACCTTGGTTTGCATTTGACCCTATTGGTGGATACCTCACCTCTGTGTCAGCTTTCATTATTGGTTGGTTCAGAGGGTTTCTGCCGTGCGCTAGCCACATCTTGTGTACGCCGGAAACGTACTTTGGTTCGGTTACTACATCTTTTTTCGTCTGATTCCTTCCACATTATTGGCCTACGGGTTACACTCGCGCTAGATTGATGAAGGATGCCTTAATGCCTTCCTTCTAGCGGATCTTTCCCTATCGACTCCGACTCATTGCTCTGGGGCAAAGATCTAGAGTCCATTTGGCAGTACCTTGGGGTTTGCAGTCATTAGTGGCAGATCCTTCACTATCGACAGAGGAAAACCATCATTGTCTCCTGATCGATAGATTCTTACAGGTGTTCGACTCCAGCTCATTTATTCGCACTTGTTAGTATGTACTGGGTACCTTGACGCTCATTATCATTATCGGTGAGTAGTCTCACGTTTGTTAACGGTATACATCAATGATCGGTAATCAAACGATTTCTCACATGGTCGACTTCAGATAATTTATTCCCATGGTGTAGAAATATACCACGGCGGTTGGTGAAGACCTCAAGTTGTATCAACATTCATTGGTTCACTTGACAGTTGCTCCTGTTGCTACTAGTTGAAACCACTCCACCTTATATGTCACAGTCAGTTATGGCGACATTCTATATGCTGGCACTTGAGTTTGCAATGTAGTACCATCCTTTTCCATCATGTTCAGTTGGTACCTTTTGGGATCAGTCTTTAGTATCAGTGATCCATTATATCTTTCAGCATCATTGACAGTTTTATATGTGATATTCAGACATGTACTTGTTCGATCATGATCAGGTGATCCATTATGTATTTTCCAGTCATTTATACTTGTATACTTAGTGGATTTGCTTGTACTTGATATGCGGACATGATTTGCTTTCTCTGAGCACGGGTATGCCCGCCTCAGATGGTGTTTCTTTCTGATTTCCTTTTGTGGCTTGGCAGGCTGAATTTTGGTGAAGTACTCCTCGGTTTTTGGCAGATTTCCTTTCCATGTACTTGCTTAATATATTTTTGCCATCATGTACCCCTTCTGACCTCATATATTAGGGGGCATCTGTTATAGCTCAAAATCTCACTATTATGGTTTGTAATGCTGCACTCATGGCCTAGGGCAACCCCTCCTTCCAGACCTGGTCCCCAATTTAAAAAACAGTGTTTTATTCCTTGTACGCGACATTTCCCTGAGTTAAACGCGTGTATACGCGGGTAGGCATATACCCAACCCGCGTATATGTATTAAAAAACTTAAAAAAATATAAAACTCCTCATTTTCGGGCGAAGATCGCGGGTTTTACCTGCTGATCACCTGTTAGTGCTTGTGTTCCAACTGTTCCCAACCAACTCCTAACTAAAAAACTACTTTGGGAGTGGTATAAAAAGACATCAAAGGGAAGGCCTAAGGGGGGAGAGAAGAGAGAGAAAGGTTATTATACTGAGATTTTTCCCCTGACCAACCAGGTCTCAAAGACCCTTGTGCCTTCTGAACTTCCCCCATTTGTACAGGAAACCCTTGTTTCCTTGTGATTTGATGTTCATCCACTAGTTATGGCATCATGGAGTGAGTCTTGGAAGGAGATATGCTAGAGGCTTGAGGCGAGACGGATCCTGAAGGAAGCTGTGCTTGGAGCCTGCGAAAGGCTGCTCAGGTGATATTACTCCTTTTGTACATTCTATTTGTCTATAATAAAGAAACACGTCTTGGTTCTCGATATGCTTCTTCTTTATCTTTATGATGTTCATGTTTGAATTTCATGTATGAATGGTTGTTTAAAGTTCATAACTAACTTCCTTCTTTTATAACATAAAGACGATTTTTGTATAAATCTTTGTCCATATACTGTTGCATTCTCTGGAATTGTTGGTTTTGCAGGGCAAAGGAGCGAAAGGGGCGTGAAGAAGGGTTTGGACCCTTGAGGAACTACCCGAACGTAGGACTTGAGGTACGTCCTTCTTACTTTATAATTAGCTTTTTCTAGTATAATGGCTGTGTGTATGCATGTTTCTTTGTTTAGACAACTTTCATTCTGCTAGGGTTCCACCCAAAAGCCCTAGGGGATCAAATCCCTCAACACTTTTTCCTCCAACATCACGACTGATACCGAGTTCTTCTTCACCGGGCACATACTTCACATTTGTCAAGGTGAAAGGACCTTCATGCTCCCTCTAAAAAGCAATCATACCCACTCCTGAAACACTATACCTTCCATCGTCACCCATCTCCATGTGCATCTTGAGGTCTTTTAGACATGTCACCCTTCTTCCCTCCATGAGAAGAATTCGATTTGAAATGGGAAGACTTCCCCTTCCCTTTCCTTGCCTTACTTGCTAAGGCCATATTTTCTTCATCATCATTCTTGGATGAAGAAGCATCTTGTGTGCTCCTCCTGATCTCCTCCTGCATAAGATCCGACCATAGTCGTTCCCAATCCAGAAGTTTCTCCCTTCCATTCACAAAGTTGTGGTAGCTATTCGAACTATTTGGAAGGCCAAGGAGAGTAAGGCTCATCATATAATCATCGACGGTAGTTATTCACACATTGCCAAGCTCATCTCTACAGCTGGTGAGCTTGTTTAGATATGTGGAAATAGCATCGCTATTCTCCATCTTGATTCTTTGAAGCTTATCCTTGAGCGCCAATTTCCTCTGGTTGTTACTGTTCTAGTAGAGGTCCTTCAATGTCTTCCACATTGAAGATGGAGTATACTTCGCATGGAGACTCGAGACAATATGGTCTTGAACTCGCTCAAGGATGATCCCTCTTGCCTTCGCCACACAGTTCTTCCACTCAGCCAACTCTTGTGCATTAGTTCAAGATGGCTATGGGATTTATTGATCAATGAATTCCTTCAAGCCATTGTCCTCTAATACAACCTCCATTCTATCCTTCCATGCTATGTAATTTGGGCTACCTTCCAAGGCATACTCAAGTCTAAAGCCATAGAATTCCATTGGCCAACCCTAAAGTATGATATGAATTCAATTTGCACCTGCAACCCCAAACTTCAGACTTCAAATTCTCTTCTCAGTATACTCTTCACAGCTCCGATACCATGTAGAAAATTTCTACAAATCCAACTCTGATACCATGTAGAAAATATGTGTAGGTTAACTCGATAATGCAATATAAATTAAAGTAGAATACTATAACCTACTTCTACTATATATTTGTAGAAGCTTAAAGATCGAGCTAAAAAATATAACTAGAAGAAGAAGAATCAATCACACACTACACATAAAAATACTTTGGGGAAAGCCTCAGCTAAAAACTCCACTATCTGTATTATCATACAAGGTGGAAATACATAGGAATTATACAAAGCCTTAGCTCTCACAGCTAACCAGCTCTCAGTACAATCCTCACAGATTCTCACAGGCAATCTTGGTTGCTCTCCAACCTTCCTCTCTACCCTCCAAGCTCTTGTTTCCTTGCACTGTTCCTTGTAGATGATCTCCTTCAACCAAGTGGAAAACTCTGCTCTCACACACTTTTCAACCGTGCAATCCTCAAGGATTTATCCTTGACTACATGCATGAGTTTTCTCTTTGAGAAAACACATGCAATTGTTAGTACATTATCCTTGACTTTAATCTCAACTGGGTCTTTCTTAGAATATACATGAATGAGTTTCTGATGAGGGAATCTTCAGTTAACTGGAGTAGAATTAGTTGAGTGCATGCATGCATCAACTGACTGTTAACTCACTATTAATTCCCCAAATAGTTTGGAACTAATTTAGCTGGAGTTAACTTAGTAAACTGAGTTAACTAACTACAACTCAAATATAGCTCAATCTTATCTCCTTAATTTAAGGGATAACTCTTTCATGACTTCAGAAAGAACTCTAACTTGAATTTCTCCAACAAATTAATTCAAAATGAATTAATTAGTTATTTCCAAGTAGCTGTTAAGACTAAATTTGATTTTAATTCACAATTTAATTCAAGGACAAATTAAATTGGAATATTCTTGTTTCCATATTTCAACACTGGGGTGGGAGGGGGAGTGATTCTCATTAATCTTGAAGCAATACTTGTTGACCAATAAACCTAGGGTTTTGCAAAGAAATCCAACAATCAAGTTGAAGCGTATGGTCTATATCTTGGACTTCTTTTAGCTCACCATAGGGGAATTAAGGAAGTGACAATTTTGGGAGACTCCTTCTTAGTAATAAAGCACATGCACTCCAAATCTCTAGCCTAGAACAACAAGCTCAATCAACTACTCCAACGTGCTCATGGAATGCTCCATCATTTTGCTAATCCACAATTTTTTCATATCCTAAGAGGACTAAATGTGGAGGAAACACAAGCGAATAAGGCATGCCAATTGAATGAAGGACATACAATGGTCAATGGAAATGATGGTTTCCTACCCATCCCCTAATTTTACAATGAGTGTATCGTTTCTCCTATCTCCGTCTCTTAATACCCTAAACATCGTACGCATTGAATCTTTCCCTCCCCTTAGATCTCCCCTTCCTCCCTCATCCCCTCATCTCATCCTCCTGCCTCCTCGCCTCCCCTGGGATCTCCCTTCCGCTAGCTCCACCTAGCATCATCTAATGAGTCATCTCCCTTGACATGAGGTGCTCTTAGTCCACAACATGTGAGGCCACCCAACGCAATGGATCTAATAAGTGTTGGATCTCTCATGTCTATCCCTTGGATTTTCATTTACCACCGTTGTGTTGAATCTTCCTTCATGCAAATTTTCTCTACGAGTGAGCCACATTTACTCCTAGTTCGAATCAGATGGCTCACCCACATGAAGGCAAGGAGGATTGAAGCGAGGTTCATTTCGACTATTAGAGCAATAATGGGGTCATCATGAGATCCTGGGGGAATGAAAACCACTCCTCTACATTCTGCATGACATTTTTATGGCTCAATCTATATAACAGGGGGCTTACAGTATGATCTTCTTCACATTCATGGTATCCAGCTCTATCCTTGAAATTAATGGTGGTTGGTTTCTATTGAGGGGCTTAAGTAGCCCCTAGATGGTAGTAATGGCTAGGGGTAGCTCCTATCCCCACCCTTAGGAGTCTTTTCATTATGTGATGTTGACTCGGTTGGAAATTAACTCAGGGAAACACTTGAAAATGAATTCAGTGAGGAATTTGGTGCCTCTACAAGCGACTTGTCATCAGTTTGAAGGGGTCCTCATGAGGCTAATTGCAATGGAAATGTGTTCCTAGGGTGGTTGTCATCCTCACTTGGGCAAGTTGGTTAGATGTGGCTTGTATGATTAGGTCAAATTGCCTCCCTTGGCCACCTTCTCTCCTCTTGTATGTGAAACATGTTCACTTGAACATGTGGAATTATGGGCTGACATAGTTGAATTGCATATTCTCCTACACCATCAGAGGGAAGAGACCAATGAGAATCAAGAGAAGCTAATGGAAAAGGGTAAGAAAATTGCATATTTGGAAGATGAAGTCAGGGTGCCTAGAATCATGCTCAAGGACCTCCAAATTGAGTTTGCCAAGCATAATTCTCCTCCTGAAGAAGAAAGACTAGGCCTAGACCTTAACTAACCTGTCATTCCTGAGGACTATTTTGTCTTTTTATGTTAGGTTTATTATGTATATTTCTACTATTGCACTTCTATCGAGTATATACTAGTAGAATAATAGGATTACAATCTTTTTTTAATATTTCATTGGATATTTGGGCTTGGATAGATAGCCAAAATATACAACTTATGAAGCCCACGAATGTAATGGAATTGTAAATCACCCTAGTTTCTATCATCATCGGGCGGAGAATTAATATAATCTGTACTCTTTTGTGTTGAAAGGAAGAAGTTGAAATTGAACATAGTTGACAAGATTAGTAAATGTGGTTGACTAATTTTGTAATGTTTCAATGAACCATTGCATAAATTGTAATGTAATATAACATTGTGATGGTGATTGTCACATTACACCAAAGTTTGATCATGATCAACAATTTAAATAATCACTATAAAGGTTGAATTTGTTTCACTCTGTTAACCAATATGGTTAACTGATTTTCACTATTAATAATAATAATAATATTAATACAAAATTATGTTTGATTGTAGTTGAAGAGTGTTGAATGTCAAATATAATCTACATAGTTGAACATAGTGAACCATATTAGTAATGGTGGTTGACTAATTTTGTAATGTTACAATGCAACATTGGATAAACGACAATGTAATGTAAGATTGCGATAATGATTGTCACATTGTTAGATCTAACACTTTTGTGATCCATAATGTAGATATAAGGCTTTCAGATTAATCACATTGTTAGGATTTTGTTGATGTTTTCAACGAACTAATTTGGTTCATCTTCAGGACAAAAGATGTTTTGAACCAACTAATGTGGTTCATCTTGAGGACAAAAGACATTTCGAACAAACTAATGTGGTTCATCTTGACGACAAGGTGAGAAATCAATAGATTTGAAGGAATAAATAGCATGGATGCATCATTGCCCAGAGTTAACCATTGGTAAAATATTATTTAAGAAAAAGGTAAGGGATTATCTATTTAATTATTCAAAATTTAGTAAAAAAAAAAATAGTTGTTGTGCCATAATTAATTGTTTAATTTCGATATTTAAAATAATAATTTAATGGTATCAATTTATATGGTAATATTATATGAAAGTAGTTAATACATATATTATTGTTTGACTTAATAAATAAAATACATTCAATTGAAAACTAGCTGTTAGGAATAATTTAGAATTAAAATAATATATTTTAACTAAAAATAAATAAATAAATAAAATATAAATAAATAGATGAAATATTTCAATATTTTAACTGCGCCCAAGGCACTCTACAAACCCAGTATATGAGAGAGATGTTCTCACGTAACGTAATGTTACTTTAAAAAATATTAAAAAAATGAGGGAGATGTTGTCATGTAACGTAAAGTTACATTAAAAAATATTAAAAAATATGAAGGAGATATTGTCACCTAACGTAATGTTACATTAAAAAAATGATTAAAAATTATTAAAAGAAATATTGTATATGCTGAAGATATGTGTAACGTGGTGGGTAATATTAACAAACTCAATTTTCAAAATGATATCTGTACAATTTAAAAAGATATGGATCAACTTATTCATCGAATAACAAAGAAAATTAGGTGAAGGAAGTGGAGGATTCAATTGCACATCAAACTAGGTGAAGTTCAATTGGGCATATCCTGTAATAATAACCAGATAAATTTCATATTGCGTTCCGGTTTTCAGTTGTAGGAAGGTAAACTCAATACAATGGAAGCTGCTCAATAAAATTAGTAGGAGTGAGGGGAAATATTGAGTAGAATGTAATATTTAGGGTGTGGTGTGACCCACGGCCAGTATTTATTAGGTGGGGGTGGTTATAAATATTGGGTAACATATAATACTGTAATATTATATTTTATGTAATAATGTATATTTTACATTAATAGGTGGAGTTGTCTTCAGTCTATAAATGAGGATTAGATAAGTGGATAAAAACTAATTTACAATATGCAACGATTGTTAATCGTGAATATTTACGATGGATATTATTAACCTTCTTGAAGTTAGGTGGTTTTTTTACATGCCGATGGGCTACTACCATGGTTTTTATACATGTCCATCTAGCATTTGTATTATGTTATTGGATTCTTAGGTATTTAATTGCGTACAATTACCATATGGGCCAATACCATGGCCTATCAAATACCAACATGCCCAAACATAGCTATTTCAAATAAAATATGTTTACTAAAATATTTGATTTTAATTTAATTTATAAAAAAAATAATTAAATCTAATAGGAGAAAAGGTTTTAATTATTTTTTAGGTATATCCAAACCTCCATCCTCACAGACTGCTAAGCTATTTTTGTCCGTTGAGATTTTTAAATGGTGGTTCTTAATAAATTAAAGATGAGATGATTTTTTTACATATATGAATTTATATAATATAAATAATATTATAAAGAACTAGTATAGATGCATCTTAACCAAGGATCCAAGGGATTGAGAAAGAAAAGTAATTAAAAATGATAGAGGAAAGATAGTGCATGATTCTTTTAATTTTTTTATTATTGTATTTTCTTTAACATGATTGACCCAAAATATAGGTTTACTATTTTACGACCAATTATGTTTTCTATTAATTTAGATACTTTCTTAAATACAATACAATGGGATCATATTTAAGAAAAAGAGTGATATGGAAAGGGGAATAGAGTGTGGGAGAGAGACATAGAGGTGAGAGAGAGAAAAAAAGAGAGAGAGGATGGGGAGAGAGGGAGGGAGACACATGTATTTGGAGGGGGAAAGGGAGGGAGTGACAAGGGAGAGATGAAGATGGAATGAGGGAGAGAGGAGATGATGGAAGAGAAAGGAAAGGAGAGGGTAAATATAGGGAAAGAAGGGGAGGAGAGAGACAGAGAGACATAGATATGGAGGGGGGAGAGAGGAGGAGAGAGAGAAGGAGAGAGGGAGGGATATAGCGACAGAGTTGGAGGGTGGAGAGAGAGTGTGTGTATGATGGGGGGAGAGACAGAGGGAGGTGGGAGAGAAGGGGAGAGAGAAGAAGGAAAAAGAGAGAGGACTTGAGAGAGAAGAGGGAGAGATGGAGTTGGAAGGGGAAGAAGACTAGAGAGGAGAAAGGTGAGAGAGGGATGAAAGGGAAGGTGTTATATTTGGTGGGGGAAGGAGAGGAGGGGGGGGGGATGGAAAGAGAGATAGATAGCTATGGAGAGAGAGTGTGTATGTTTTCGGGGTGAGAAGGAGAGACAAGGGGAGATAGAGATATAGATGGAATGGGAGAGGGGGTAGAAGAGAGAGGCAAAGAAAGGGAGGGAGGAAGAGGCATAGATGGGAGATAATGATATAGATAGATAGGTAGATAGATAGATAGAGAGTGAGAGAGAGTGAGAGAGAGAGAGAGAGAGAAGGGGAAGAGATAAAGAGGGAAAGAAAGATGGAGAGATAGATAGATATGGGCGAGAGAGAAATAGCATGACATATGTTTATGGGGTTGAGATAGAGAGACAAATAAGGAGAGATGGAGGGATGTATAAATATAGATAGCAGGGGGAGAGAGGAAAGAAGAGAAAGATAGAGAAAGTTAGGGAGAGGCAAATAGAGTGAGACGGGGGAGAGAGGGAGTGGAAGAGAGAGAAGGATAGGGGAGGGAGATAGACCCAGAATGGAAGGTGCAGAGAAAGGGAAGAAGAAAGAGTCCCACAAAGACAAATACATATGTAGAAGTTAGATCTAGAAAGTCATGAATATTTTAGATTTTCAATGTGGTTTTTGATTTCTAATCCTATTTGTTCACATGCACTATATGCATTGATTTCAATGTAGATGTCGATTTATAATTGTATTTAATACCTTACACTAGATGCATTGATTTTAGTGTCAATGTTGATTTCTACTCCTATTTGATTGCTTACACATGATGCATTGGTTTTAGTGTAGATATTGATTTCTAATCCTATTTGATCTCTTGCACTAGATGCATTGAATTTAGCATAGATGTTGATTTCTACTCATATTTGATTGCTTGCATTAGATGCATTGGTTTCAGTGTAGATATTGATTTCTAATCCTATTTGATTGCTTGCACTAGACGCATTGATTTTAGTATAGATGTTGATTTCTAATCCTATTTGATTGTTTTCACTAGATGCATTCATTTTAGCATATATGTTGAATTTTGATTTGATGCAACAAGATGTATGATGTACATTAATTTCAAAGTAATTAGATTAATAGTGTGCATTGATTTCAGTGTAAGAACATCTCTACCTCCTCCATCTATATCTCTATCTCCCATTGTCTCTCCTTCTTTATCTCTTTATCTCATCCCCTAAACATACACACACTCTCTCTCCATATCTATCTATCTCTCTCTCCTTCCCTTCCTTTCCCATCCCTCTCTCTCTTTAACATTTCTCTCTCCATATCGATATCTCTTCCTCCATCCCTGTCTTTGCCTCTCTCTTATTCCCTCTTCCCCCATCTATATCCCTATATTACCTTTTCTCTCCTTCTCACCCCCAAAACATACACACACTCTCTCAGTGTAAGAATATAAAAATTATTCAACCATAAATACAATACTTGAATTTTCATCCTAAATAAAATGTTTTCTTACTCCAAATGTTTGCTTCTTGAAACTATAAACTATTTATAATTGAGTACATTCTTATTATTCTCATTTTCCATCATTCAACATTGTTAATTACTTTGCATTCAAATGTGGTAATAGAAAATAACTACCATTGAAAATTTGTTTGGGGTTTAACACTCCATAAGTCATAAGAGAAAACTATTATTAATATTGGAAAGCAACATAAACAAGGTATGTTATATTTACTAGAGTAGCTCGAGTTAGATATTTGAATAGTCTATGATTCCAACTACTCTTTTCATATGATCGATATGAGAAAATGGAAAAACTAATAGGTGTGACAATAGGAACAGTAGAAGAAAATATTTTTAGATTGATTACAATGAAGATTGTTTGTAATTGACTATATTTTTAGTATTCACATTATCTACCTATCAAAATTGTTAGATTGACACTTTGCACTCAAAATTTATATTTCATCATTTTTCATCATTCAAGTTACTAACAGTCTCTCATCTCAACAAACTGGGGTAACTAAGAAAATTTTAAATTAAACGGACCAAATTAATCTTAGACATATTTAGCATATTTAAAATGATCAAAATACTTAGATGTTCAACAAATTTTGTATGACCGCACACGACTGAAACTAGCCTAGATCCATCTTAACACTAGATCTATTAAGTGCTGAGATGTTCAACAAATTTTGTATGACCGCACACGACTGAAACTAGCCTAGATCCATCTTAACACTAGATCTATTAAGTGCTGAGAGGGATCAAATCTCTCGAGGTGCAAACATTTCCTCAAGTTTTTCAGTAAAAAAAATATCTTTTCACCTCGAGAAATTTGATCCCTCTCGGTGCTTGATAGATCCGGTGTTAAGATGGATCTAGGTTGGTGGTAATTTATTAATATTATCAATTTCTTTAATAAGAGAATTTATAATTTTGACCATTTAATATGATCTAAAGGTTAACTAAAAATTTTAATGGTTAAGTTGTATTATTAGGCACAAAATGTAATTCTTAAAAAATATAATAAAAATTGATCATACTAGACCTATGAAGTTAAAGAGAAAATAAGGATAATAGGGGAGAAGTTCTAGAAGAGGATAGAACAAAAATAAGGAGGAAACAGAGGGAGAAAGGAGAGAAAAGGAGGACGAGTCATGAGGAGAAAGCTGGAATCTAGCTTTTACTTAACTTCCATCCATCATCCCTATTAAGGTTACTAGCATGCCTTTCAATTTCAATTACTTCCCTAAGTTTCCTGTGGTGGAAATGATCAACCCTAGCAATGATTTGGATTCTTTAATGTAGACGTGGTGTTTCAATTTCTCTTCATGCTCAGCAAGGGTTGATGTGCGAGAATGATTCTGTCTAATGTCAGTAGCATGTTCATTAATCCTTTGTTTAATAGACCTACATAAATCTCTAATGTAGGGGATACCACAGGAGTAGGGAACAAGGTAGACCCCTTTTTTTTCCTTAGGATCGATAGGGTCCTTAACAAATCTAAGAGAATTTATAATGGTATTGAGAGGTTTGAATGAAGAAGAGACATTACTCTTCTTAAGAATATGGGCAATCCTATCTATGGTTCCTTGGATATACAGGAGATGAACCTTAGAGATAGGATCAAAATGAGTGGGTTTAACCCTAGGTGTTTTGCTGGCTCTATGAAATGCCTTGAGGCTTTGAGGTCTACTATACCCATTATTTTTAAAAACTCCAAGAAGATGAGATTTCTCCTATTCGAGGCGGCTGTCATCAGAGATTCTTAGAACACGGGTGGTAAGAGTGCTGAGAACCCTGAATTTCTAAGTTGGGAAATGATGGGAGCCATCATGAAGATACTATTCAGTGTGAGTATTTTTCCTAAAGACTTGATGGCGGATAGAACCATCATCTCTCCTAGAAAGGAGAATGTCAAGAAAGGGAAGGCAACCATTCTCCTCAACTTCCATTGTGAACTTGATGGAGTCTAATTGAGAATTAAGGTGGTTAAGAAATTGATCTATTTTCTCACGTCCATGAGACCAGATGACACATATATCATCAATGAACCTTTTCCATTTTTTGGGGTGAAATTGAGTAGCGGTTAGGGCCTTATTCTAAAAATCTTCTATAAAAAAGTTAGCGACGATGGGTGATAGAGGGGATCCCATGGAGGTCATAAAATTCACCCTAGAAACTAAAGAAAGTCGAAGTGAGGCAAAGACCAACTAACTTGGCAGTGTCTTTGCTAGAGATGCGGTTTATGATAGCAATGGCTTCTTGGATGGGAATTTTGGTGTATAAGGAAACACCATCAAAACTAACCAGTGAATCTCCAGGTTCTAGTATGACATCTTTCCACTCTTGAATAAAGGAGGCAAGGACTTTAACAAAAGAATCAGTGTGACAAACAAGAGGTTTAAGCTTTTGGGATATGAATTTTGCAAGAAGTTTAGTAGGTCCACATATTGTGTTAACAATAGGTCTTAAGGGTGCCCTATATTTATGAATCTTTGGTAGGCCATAGATTCTAGGGGCGAGGGGGTTTATCTCCATGAGGTTAAAGGAAAGAGGATTAAGGGACAAATGTACTTTAATAGTAGAAGCCACCTCTTTAGAAATTTACTTGATGGGATTCTTATTTAGCTTGATGTAACTCCCACTACTAGATAGATGGTTTACCATTTTGTGGATGTAGTTAGACTTATCAAGAATGACAACAACTCCACCTGTGTCTTCTCTAAGGATGACAATGTCAGGGTTGTCCCTTAGGGATTTAAGGGTAGTAAAGTCAACCTTGCTCAAGATCTTCTTAGGGGGCTTGGCATTTCTAAGAACAATGTCACAATCTTGCCTGATAGTCTCCTTGATGTTATCTGGAAGGTCCTTAATACCATAATCAATGCTACAGATAATGTCATTGGTAGGAATCTTATTAGGGGCAAGGTAGAAATTGAGACCTTTATTAGTTGGTTCAAACCAACTAATGTGGTTTGAAGATGAACCACATTAATTGGTTCAAAATTTCAACCAAATCCTAACGATGTGATTAATCTGAAAGACTTATATCTAGATTGTCACATTGTAACAATGTTTATAGTATTAAACCCTATATATTAAACCCTAACGTTACAAACTCTATATTATAAACCCAAATATTAAATGCAATATTATAGGGGGAAAAATATATGATTTTATTCAACCTGATAAGAGGGAAAAAATTAAATTATGTACATCCCCATAGACATTCAATCAACACTAGCCTTATAGTTAATGCCCACTATAAAGAAACACGTAATAAAAAATCAATACATAAAAATTTTATGGGGTTATGTGTGATAAAAATCACTTAATTTCCCCTTTTCCCCTTTCTTTCTTTCCACCTTTCACCAAACTCCTTCATTAAGGATGGTTGTTACTATTTCCATCTTATTTCCATCCATCTGTGAGGAAACCTCTTTGTCTAAGTTTGAGATTTTAGATACATGAGATCTCTTTATGTCTCATGAATCTTTTTATGTGGGTAATTCCTCTTTCTGTTACTCTCGAACTATGATATCCTTTTATTGCATCCCTTTTTGGGTGTCTTCCATTGGTCTAAATCTATCCCCTTCACCACAATTTTCTTGAGTCTATGATTTTGACTTTAATTGTTCTTCCTTCAGCTCTTCTTCTTCATATTTTGTGTCCTTAGGAAACTTCCCTCCCCTTTGCTTTGGGATTTGCCTTTTTTCTTGTTTTTTGGTACATTTTTCATTTGAGGAAAAGTATTTTGCAGATACGCTATTTGGAAACAATATCGACATATAAAACATATGTTCTCATAGTTGATTACCATGTCCACTGAAAGTTTTCATGTTTTATTAATAGACAATCAGGGATACCATTACTAATGTCGATCACAAAACATATCCTGGAAAAAGTAAAGATGAATTTTGATGTTCTATCCAAGTCTATTTTTTAAAATTTTCCCAGAATATTTATGATGTCCTCCAAGACTTGATGATGTCAGAAGGGGAGGGGAGGGGAGGGTTTGGTAACCTTATCCAGACTAGCATTGTTGTTACCACCTTGTTTTTCGCATCAAAATTTGGAAACCATGGGGTTACAAGAAGCCTAAGTCTCGCAAAACCATATTCCTTCATTAAGAACATTTTTCCTTTCTTGTTGTGTTTGATTTTTTTTCTTGATTATAAATAGAGATCACAATTTGTTGTCCAGGAAGAATACACCCATTCATATAAATCTTGTAGTTTCATACAAAAACCATTAAACCAACATGTTAATGCCATGGTTTGAAGATAAACAATATTAGATTTTATCTTTGGGGATTTTACCTCCATTGTTGATATCTTGTCCATTTGCTCAACTATGCAAGGTCCTAACAAAATTTGAGGATATTCGACTGGAGTGACATTCTCCTTTGACTGCATCCGTAAATGAAATGGATCCATTAGGGTTTCTTGGGTTCGCATTAATATTTCGGCAGGCTGAAGACCCTCCCCACATCCTTAGACTTATGGTTGAGTCCTTTCCCACACCATACTCATTCAACCAAAATGAGCATCATAACACTTTTCATATTCGAGAACCTGATGTGTTTTTGGTATATCTTTGGTATATCGATCTGAATCTAGATGGTGTTCTTTAGATTTCAAACAAGATATATTCAACCCTATATATTAAACCCTAACGTTATATATCGTAATACTATAGACCTTATATTGTATTATAAACCCCACTATTATAAGCCCAATTGCTAAATATGGTGAACGAGGTTGACATAGTATTAAATATGGTATATATAGGGTTTATCAAGCTTTTTCATGGTCAACTATTTAAAAATTGGTTATAGAGGGTGAGATTGTTTGACTAATCTGGTTGACTATGTTTCATTATTAATATTAATAAATATCATTAATAAATGTTTATATTTGACCTAAGTTCAAGAGAGTTGACTATTAAACACAAACTAACAATATCGACCACATTAGTAAATGTAGTTGATTAATTTTGTAACATCACAATGAAATGTTGGATAGTTGCAATGCAATGTAGCATTTTCATAATGATTGACACAATGTGACAAAGTTTAATCATGATAAATTTAAACAATTACTATAAAGGTTAAATTTCTTTGGCCTGGTTAACTAATGTGGTTGACTGTGTTTCACTATTAATATTAATCAATAAAAATAATATGCAATTATGTTTGACTAAAGTTGAAGAGTGTTAACTATTAAACGCAGTCAACAAAGATAGTTGAACAAAGTCAACCACATTAGTAAATGTGGTTGACTAATTTTGTAATGTTACAATGCGATGTTGAATAAATTGCAATGGCATGTAAGATTGTGACAATGATTCTCACATTGTGACAACGTATGTCACAATGCATAGTTGGATAGATTTTTGTACCACTCCAACATCACAACATGGTTGAATATGTATATTAGTGAATAATATTAATAGGAGAATATTTTTGACCAAATATGAAGTGATCTGAAATACCGATCGAAATTCATACTTTCTTTGTTAGTTTTTTAAAAATGTTTTCGTGTATTTAAAATCATCGTTAAACAAAGACCAACTTTAATATATGCAACTTGAAAGGAAATTAGTAGAAAATAAAGAGAAACAACAAACACATAAGAGAAAATGACACCAGAAAGTTGATAACGAAGTTTTCCTATCTCAAATCCTACATCTCTGGGCCCAGTCTTTAGTGGGGATACCTATTTATTAATTAATCAAAGCCAATAAAGTGCATCAAATTTGCATCAAAATGACTCCTGACAAGTCCAATTGTGTTCTAAACAACCTCAAAAACCCAACAAACCTTTCGGCTCTCAAAAATACCTCCTTGAACTCCCATAATGAGCCGCCAAAGTTCTGTCATATTGCTTCTTCCCTCTGCATAAAGACTCCTTGTAGCGTAAAAATTTTGTTTCTCCCTCCTCTAGTGCATTGGTATAAGTTCTATAACAATTTGGGGGAGGTTGGGGGTTCAAATCCCAACCTGCCCATTGACTAGTTGGATATATTATGCTATGGTACATTGTATAATATTTAAAAAAAAAAAAAAAACAAAGGTTTCGGTGGTAGGGTCAACGAACCCACTACCCCACACCCATACCATTATCCCATACCATATTCAATGTATAGCTTTAATATTTATGGCATGTAGGTATTTCCCACCATATGTGTGGAGTTGTTCGGATAATAGAGGTATGATAAGGTTGGAGGATAATGTTGGCATGATATGGCGGGGCCGCCAATCTTAGCGGGTTATGCCATTTCTTTTGTTAAATACCAAACCTTACCCCTTCAAATATATGCGGAAATGTCTAGTATAACAAGAAACATCCTAGCCAAATCGGAAATGCGTAGAGTTTGTAGAGCATAGGCATTGGGATATAATCTCATCACGTTCATCGGTTTGTTAACAATATTTTTGACCAACCCATGAATGCCAAGTTTCACCCTCTAATAGGGCCATGTGTCATCGTGTGCTTGGTCCATATACCACCAACCAGAAACTACCACTTGTCAACATTTCATTCGTTCAACTAATTCAATCAAAAGCTCACACTT
The DNA here is from genome assembly GCA_000404065.3 of Pinus taeda. Classification (NCBI taxonomy): domain Eukaryota; kingdom Viridiplantae; phylum Streptophyta; class Pinopsida; order Pinales; family Pinaceae; genus Pinus; species Pinus taeda. Next base: position 30,477 of record APFE030972133.1, read on the forward strand.
GTCACTCTCTCCTGATGCCACGTCGTGGCTAAAACCTTGATCCTTGACTACCTAGAACCATGAGTTAATCGTTGAATTTGACTAGTTTGAATTTTACTTTGACCTTCTTTGCCTAGAACTTTGACCCTTAATAACTTTTGCATATGGAGTCAGATTTTTCCCCTTCAACTTGCATTGGAATCATTTTTATGAGACCTACATGATGGGATGAGTTTCTCTTAAGTCTGATGTCTTTAATGTTTTGGCCATTAATGCCTTTTAGATCAATCTAGATCATTTCTTGATCATTTCAGATCATTCCTGATCATTGCAGATCATTCCTCCCCACTAATACCTTTTGAACTACCAAAAGACTTTACCTAGTTTTGATGTGAAGACAATGTTCATCCACTTGTCCCATATCACTAAGACATTTTTTCGTGTGCACCTGCCTCATCACAATTGGTTGTAAAACCACCATCACAACTGAAAACACATTGTTAGTTGTCTGCATGTTTCCACATATTTTTGTTTCCATTTATTTCACCACAACCCATGTACAAGACATCAATAGAGATAATAAGAACAAATATGCTATTGTAAACAAGCCAATATGTTTACCCTTCTCTCTAGGTCTACACAACAACACCTCATGTCACAGTGTTGTTGTCTCTTAGAACATAGCATGGTCAGATCTACCTGCAGCCACCATCTCGATTTATTGCTTCAAATTATCTGCCTTGCTCACATTTGCAGACATGAGAGGAAATATTTCAATTTTAATGAAAGGAAATAGCGATAAAAAAAATTGAATTATAATGAATTGTTAGACACAATTGAAGGTAATAAAAATGAGACATCTGAAATGCAATGAAAATGTAGTTCCATTGATGTGCATGGATGAAAAATACATTTTTACATACTCATAATGAGATATAAAAAAAGTACCAAAAAATAAAGGGAACCCACCTATAAAGGGAACTCATATATATACATAAAAAAACATAGATGCAGTTAGTCTTTTTCCTGCTACAAGCTCTCACAAGTAATAACAAAACCATAATAGGACTCCCACCATAAGAGCAATCACAAGAACAATCCATTCATTGACACGCCACATATATCAATGCTTGTCAAGGAAAATTAGTGGAGCGCATGGTGCCTCCTCCACATATCTTGCACATCTACGTCCATTGGATGCTTCTTCAATGATTACATCATCAACAATCCTTTAGACATATGATCGGTAAGTTATGTTAAAACTTTGAAATTGTGCAACAATGCTTTGGCTTCTTTGTGGAGGGGTTTCAAACTTGGTAAATTCCAATCATTTGATTGTCTATCAACTTTGAAATTGTGTAAGTGATAATGTCAGTTTTACCATAACTCGCTTCTCTTAGCCCATCAACCAGTCCAAGATAATAGGCTTCATTGTTTGTGGTTGTCCCAGGTATTTCTATACTATTTCAATACACTTGGCCTAGTGTTTCATTATGAAGCACAAATCTAGTTTGTGCTTGGCCTAGATTTGGATGGCACCAAACCTAGATGATCAATGTCCAGTTTTGCACCATCTGCAAAACCAGAAAACAATTATATGAAAAAATAATTTAATGAAATATTGTTAGATTGTTAAAACAATGTTACATCAACTCATTATTTCAATAGTGACAACTCACTGTTAATGAACCATGAAAATATTAAAAAGCATCTTAAAATTCTTTCATAAGTTAATTTCCTTTATGTATTGAAAAACATCTTAAAATGCTTTCATGATAAGTTAATTTACTTTATCTTTTAATTTGTAGTTATACATCAAAAAAAAAAATTGAACTTTGTTTGGTGCCAACAGTAATACCAACCATGGTTCACACACTATTAATTTCATTTTACTCTTTTAAACCAAGTTGAAAATCATTCATTCTCATATGCTAATTTACTTTGTAGTTGGGCATCAAAAGGGATTCTTGGAATTGTTTTCTGCAACATCAATACCAACTTAAATCACAAAATATTGTTTTATTTCATTCCTTTAAAATAAGTTGTAGAGTCATTCATTTTCATATGCCAATTTACTTTATATTTTACTTTGTCACTACGTATCAAAAGAGCTTACTAGATTTGGTTTGATGCAACATGAATACCAACCTGGGGTCACTATTATATTATTTCATCCCTTTAAAATAGGTTCCAGATCATTCATTGCCATATATATACATATATGTTAATATTATTTCATTTCTTGTTAATAAGTTGCATATCATTCACTACCGTCTATATAGTCGAGCTCATTGACAAAAGAAAAGAAAATCAATGACAAGTGACAAGCAGGTTGCCACAATCAGCCTTGATCTCTAATGACCACTACTAATACTAATGCTCCACAATGGTGACGAGTGAGTTGCCACAATGGAAACCTAGATAAATGTCGTAGTAGCAACTAATTGGTTACCATCACGAAAACTCTCTTGTCACCTTTGCGGTAACTCTCTAGAATAGCATCTCGGAGCAAATATTCTAAGGTAAAGTGCATATAATTTGTAATTTACAACTCTAAAGATAATTTGTAAATTCTAAAGCTAAAAAAACAGTAAAATTACCTCTGCAAATGGTCACCCTGTCTTGCTTGGCAGAAGAGAAATGTGCTCGGATGGATTGCCAAAAACAATAAGTAGTTATCCCTCTAAAAATAGTAGGCAACCCAGATAAACACTGTAGCACCAACTCGCTACTCACCATTGCGATGAGTCCGAGAACAACATCCAAAGAAAAAATTCTCAGGAAAAATGCATATAATTTGTAATTTACAGCTTTAGAGCTAAAAAGATAGTAAAATTACCCCTAAAAATGGTCACTCTATGTCGCTTGGTAGAAGAGAAATGCACTTGACAAGATCGATGGAAGTAGTAGGAAACTCTCCCTCTGAAAATAGTAGGTGACCCAGATAAGTGTCGTAGCACCAACTCACTGGTCACTGTTGCGGCGAGTCCTAAAAAAACATCCTGGAGCAAAATTTCTTAGGAAAAATGCATATAATTTGTAAACAGCTAGCTCTGAAGCTAATTTGTAAATTCTAGAGCTCAAAAAAGTAAATTTACCTCTACAAATCATCACCATGTCTCACTTGGTAGAAGAGAAATGTGCTCGGTGGGATTGCTGAAAATAGTAGGCAACTCTCCCTCAGAAAATAGTAAGCGACCCAGAAAAGTGTTTTAGTGGAAACTCATTGGTTAGTGTTGCGACAACTCACTTGTCATCATTGCGACAACTCCTGAAACAATATCCTGAAGAAAAAATTCTCAGGAAAAGTGCATATAATTTGTAATTTACAACTCTAAAGCTAATTTGTAAATTCTAGAGCTAAAAATATGGAAGTAAATTTACCTCTGCAAATGGTCATCCTGTCTTTCTCAGCAGAAGATAAATGTGCTTGGCAAGATTGCTTAAAATAGTAGGCAACTCTCCCTCTGAAAATAGTACCCAAATAAGTGTCGTAGCGCCAACTCATTAGTCACCATTCTAGCAACTAGTTTGTCGTTATTGCAACAACTCTTGGAGCAACATCCTGGAGAAAAACTTCTCATGCAAAATGCATATAATTTCTAATTTGAAGTTCTAGAGCTAATTTGTAAACTCTAGAGCTAAAAAAATAGAAGTCAATTTACCTATGAAAATTGTCTCCCTATCTCCCTTGGCAAAAAAGAAATGTACTTAGTAGGATTGTTGAAAATAGTAGGAAACTCTCTCTTTGAAAGTAGTAGGCAAAAATAGGCCTTTAGTAAAATTTCTGAAAATTTCCTGAAACTCTCCCCTATTTTTCTCTTACTCGATGGAACTCTCCCCTGCTTCCTCTCGATAGAATGGTAGCTTACTCCCCTATCTACTCTCCTTGCTCGACGAAATGAGAAGTTGTTTCCCTCTCCCACTTTTTGAAATGAAATGAAAACAACAAAATTTGATTGTATGCCCCATCATCTAACCTGCCATGCACAATTAGATTTGAGGATTTACTCTCATTTTGTAGCGGCTACAACCATCCTCCAAAATTTTTCCTTAGTTTGTTTTGGAGCCTCCCAACCAACTTTCACAACAGCTTGCCTTGCTTCGTCAAGCCCTCAAGCTTCAGTGTCTTTCTTGCTGAAAGGTAGCCTGTCGATCACAATCTGATCTTTTCCCTTCATAGGCTACTCATTCAGACTTGGTCCAACTACAGGTTGAGTAGCTTCCCAATGAAATTTGTGCATTTTTGGAGGGCAACCATCCTTCCCTCTAGGAATTGCGCACTTGCCTCTGACGGCTTGTTGGGCTCCAGGATTGCACAATCCTACTAGCCAACCCTCCTAGCAGGATTTGCACAATTTTTCCCATTAACAGGAAGTTCAACCCAGGATTCGCAAAAATATAGGCAGGAATCGGCTGCTGGGCCAAGAAATTGCACAATTCCCTTGGGCAGTCAGCCCAACTGATAGTTAGAAATGTACATTTCTCTCTAGTAGTTGAGCAGTCGCTTGCATGTGCAGCTGAGTTGACTGATCCCCTCTGGGACCAAGCAAAACAGACTTGCATGCATAAGCTTCTTCTCCTAAGGAAGTAGGCAAAGGCATCCTTTATTTCAGGCATCTATGTTTAGCAGTTGGAGGTTACATGCAAGGAATAATTCAGAAACCTCCCCCCAAGAGTCACTTTCCCTAGATTTGTGGCATGCGTGTCACAACCTCGATGTTATCGAAACTCATCAACCGAACACTACAGAGCTCATTAGTCACATCAACATTGTAGCTCTAACATCCCACATCACATCTAGGAGAAGTTGGCACATTAATCTAAGGTGTTTAGGAGTAAGCTCGAGTCCCATGCCTTATGCCACATTTATGTTGCTTTTTCTGTATTCGCTTGTGTGAGCGTTGTTTGCTTGATTTATTTGAAAGCCTACTATTGTTTACATATAATCTAGCTTGTCCTAGATCTCTTTCAATTTTCGTTGCTATCTCGCTACTGTCGCATGCATGAAACTATTTTTCATGAACGTTCACCCAACCAGCGAATGACCTCACCCTCATGCATGTTGATCTGTTTGATGAATCCTCCATTCATGTTTTTCATGCATTGTTTATCACTTCTGCTATCACTTAGTGTCACCATGCATTTCATCAACTTACTCGCTTTCAGCTTCTCGTCGTCGAGTCGGGCCAACCTTGGCTCGATCTCTGCCTTCACCAAGGCTACATTGCACAACCTTGAGAAGGAAGGTTCACCTTCCTCTCTAGATTTGTGTATTTTGGACCAGCACTAGCCTGTTGGACTAAATTACACATTTTTGGAGGTTAGTGGCTGCTTGGCCGAAAAAATTGCGCAAATCTACCCCTAGGCCAGGAGTCCTTCCCAACTGGAATTGCGCATTTCACAATCCGAGTGGCCAACTGCCTGACTAGACTATGCATTGCTTAGTTTCAGCAGTCAACCAGTCTCTCGTAAGCCTAGACTATGCCTTTTGTAGTCGTGTTAGTCGGTCTTTTGACCTACAGACCAAAATTGAACAACCTTCATGATCATTCACCCAAGTATGTTGCAAATCAGTTCTCATCCTCATTCTAGTTTTTGACTTACATATTTCTTGCTATGAGTGTTGCCATGTCTCTAGGTACCGCAGGTGTTCATGTGACTCTGAGCAGTACATGTACAATGGCTTCCAAGAGAGCAGAGATGAAGACAACATTCAAAGCACACTTGGGGATGTAGTCGATCAAGTGTCCATGAGCTTGCCTACTCACGAAGACATCAAGTTGTTCACGGAAAAGGACATCAAGCAGTAGCATCACAGTGAGCAACATCATGAACAACAGCTAAAGGAAGCATACCAAATGCAGTGAACGCATCAAATGAAGTGAACACAGTGAATGCAAGAGGAAGGTTGTTGACAACATAGAGGAGGAGCAAAGTTGCAAGATCAAGCAGATCCAATGATAATGAAAGCAACTTTGGAGACTCAAGATATGAAGTGACGACACGACATGAAGATCATGGGAAGGGAGAAGATGGAACAAAGAAGAAGTTGCATGTGTTGAAGCAACAATTTAGGAAGAACATGAAGCTGCACAGATAGACCAATGAGTTGTAGTAGCAACATGAATAGCAGTGGGTGTAACATGCACTCATAGATGAAACTGTGCCAGTACAAGTTAAGGATCCATCCCAAAAACTGACACGGAGAAAACATGGTGAGTAGTGTTGTTTATTGCATGCAAACAATCGAGCAGCATGCATGTTGTTAAGTGCACACATGCAATCAAACCCATTCAACACACTCACCAAGGCGAAGATAAGAAGCAAGTCCAACTGAGGCTGAACATGCACTTTGGCAAGTTGATGCACATGACCACCGACACACACTTGAAGATTAGAACAAACATTATGCATCAGTTTGTTGTCAGTTCAAATGTACCCAAGAAGGCAATGCACATGTTAGAAGATGAGTTGGATTAAAGAGCCCAACCAATGCACCGATTGCAATGGAGATAAGAGTTCACTTCAACAAGATGTCACCATGAGGTGCATGCACACCATCACAGACGACCAAGCTTGGCATCATCTCACTAGCTTTAACATCACAGGCATGTCAAAGAGTTGGTCTCACAACAACGGATCAAGTGTTAGTAATGTCTTCCAAGGGTTGCTCAAGCCATGATGTCTCACATGAGTACCTGTGCATTGTAATGTTGAGTCATGTCAAGTGTAAGTCGAGTGTCAACAGTTGGATGTAACAGTCATATAGTAGGTGAAGAGTCATGAGGGTAGTTGAACTGTCACAAAGGGGAATGTTATGGGTCACCCCATAATTTTCTATAAATAGTCCATCATAACTCATTGTAAGGGATTTTGGTTAGCCAAGTTTCTACTAAGACTATCTTGAAGAAGGCTTCGACAGTATTGTAATGCACCTTGGTTTCTCCACCGCACAGAGCTAGTCTATCCCTTTGAAGGAGCAAGAAGATGTGGCTATAACATTCCACTGATGGAGCTAGCAGGTTTACATGGTGTATTGTATGAGTGTGACTTACACTTATTTATCTAATAAAAGGCAACACATTTTCATGCATATGTTGTTATTGTAGTTGGACAGCTCCGATTGCCTTAATGATATATGTTGTTTAGCTGACGTACTTGTATATGAATTGATTCGTATGCAATTATATGAATCTTGCTAAAAATGTAAACTTTGAAATGGGAAATGATACTATTACCTGTTTCATAGAGATAGCAAAAGAGTGACCCGATTTTGAAAAGGGAGGATGCAGAACACACATATTTTTTTTAGAAAATAGTTTTTGGCACCTTAAATTTTTTTATGTACATTATGTTTTAGAATGTTAGTAATATGCATGCTGATTTAAAAAGATGGTGATTCTACATGAAGCCCTTTTTTTAAAAGACCTATTTATTGACTGTAAATTTTATAATGTATGAAATGTAAATAATTATTTCTAAATTTAACAAATTTTGACACTTTAAATTTTTTTTGTCAAAATTTTATTTGAAAAAATAAAACTATATAAAAAGGACCAAAAAAATGCATAAATAATATATATTATATATTATATATATATATATATATATATATATATAGTTGTGTGTATGTAAACCCTAAAAAGAGTTGGCAAAAACAAAAAAAATTAAAAAAACTATCAAATTAAGTAACTAAAAATAGAAAAATTTTAAACAAGCATTAACAAAAAAACTACCCAAAAAATTAAAATAAAAAAAAAAACTAGATTAAACAAAAAAAAACAATAAAAATCTAAAAACTATTAAATCATGATTAAAAAAATTAAAAAAAACGAAATATACTAAAAAAAAAACCAAAAAAAAATTAAAATTTAATATATATATATATATATATATATTATATATATATATATTATATATATATTATATAATATATATATAAACCTAAAAAAATTTATGATTAAAACTTTAAAAATATATCTGCACGCAGCTCTACCACCCAGGCTATGCCCCCACGAGCAGCTGGGCAGTGGCTATCTGATTCTCGGGATTGGATAACCATTGCCTGACTGCCTGTGGGGGTGGCTACGCCACCCCCATGGGTGGCCAAGCAGTGGCCATCTAATTTTGAGAATCAGATAGCCACCACCCGGGGACCCCCACAGGTGGCTGAGCGGTGGCTATCCGATTCCGAGAATCAGATAGCCACCTCCATGGACAACCAGATGATGGCTATTCGATTCCGAGAGTTGAATAGCCACCCTCACGGGCATCCGGGCGATGGCTATTCAATTTTGAGAACCGGATAACCACCCCCATGGGCGGTCGGGTGATGGCTCTTTGATTCCGAGAATCAAATAACTACCGACACTAGCGGTTAGGCGGTGGCTATCCAATTCTCGAAATTGGATCACCACCCCCTAAACACCCCTAAGGTGGATATCCGATTCTCAAAATCAGATAGCCACCACTCAGCCGCCTTCGCGGGCAGCCAAGTGGTGGCTATCTGATTCTGAGAATTAGATAACTACCACCCGGCCACCCCCACAAGTGGCTGAGTGGTGGCTATCCGATCGCGAGAATCGGATAGCCACCACCCAACCACCCATGGGGGTGGTCGAGAAGTGGCTATTCAATTCTCGGAATCAAATAGCCACCGCTCGGCCACTCGTGGAGGTGGTGGCCGATAAAATTGTTTTTAAAATAAAAAATAAAATTTTGTTTTTTTTTTTAAATACAATAAATATATTTAACAAAATTTATTTTTTATTTAGAAAACAATTTTATCGGCCACCACCCGTAGGAGGGACCAGACGGTGGCTATTTGATTTTGAAAATCGAAAAGCCTCTTCCCAGCCACCGCCATGGGCGATAGGGTGGTGGCTATCCGATCTTCCTTGGGAATATCAAAAGATTAGCTACCACTCAGCCGTTTGTGGGGGTGGTCGGGTGGTGGTTATCCGATTCTCAGAATCAAATAGCCACTACCCGACCACCCCCACAAGTGGCTGAGTGGTGGCTATCCAATTCTTGGAATCGGATAGCCACTGCCCAACCACCCATGGGGGTGGTCGGGAAGTGGCTATTCGATTATCAGAATCAAATAGCCACCGGTCAGCCGCTCGTCCGCGGGCGGTGGGCCGATAAACATTGTTTTTTAAAAAAAAAGAAAAATTAATTTTAAATACAATAAACATATTTAACAAAATTTATTTTTTATTTAAAAGAAATAATTTTAGCGGCCACCACCCCCACGAGTAATCGGGTGTTGGCTATTTGATTCCGAGAATCGAATAGCTACTTCCAGGCCACCCCCATGGGTGGTTGGGCAGTGGCTATCCGATTCTCAGAATTGGATAGCCACCACTCAGCCGCTTGTGGGTGTTGCCAGGTTGTGGTTATCTAATTCTCAGAATCATATAACCACCACTCAGCCGCCTGTAGGGATAGGCGGCTGAGTAGTTGCTATCAGATTCTGAGAATCAGATAGCCACCGCTCAGCTGCCCATGGGGGTGGCTGAGCGATGGCTATCCGATTCTGAGAATCAGACAACCACCACCCGTCCAGCCCCACAAGTGGCTGAGTTGTGGCTATCTGATTCTAAGAATCGGATAGCCACCACCCAACTGTCGTGGGGTTGGCTAGGAAGTGGCTATTCGATTCTTGGAATCAAATAGCCACCGCCCAACCGCTCGTGGGGGCATTGGCGGATAAAACTGTTTTTTAATAAAAATTAAATTTTGCTAAATATGTTTATTGTATTTAAAAATAACAAAATTTATTTTTTATTAAAAAAAAACAATTTTATCGGCCACTGCCCCCACAAGCGACCAGGCGGTGGCTATTTGATTCCGAGAATTGAATAACCACTTCTTGGCCACCCCCACAGGCGATTGGGTGGTGGCTATCCGATTCTCAGCTGCCCATGATGGTGGCTAGGTGGTGGTTATTTGATTCTTAGAATCGAATAGCCATTGCTCGGCCACCGCTCAGCCGCCCCCATAGGTGGCCAAGCAGTGGTTATCTGATTCTGAAAATCAGATAACCACCACCTGGCCACCCCCACAAGCGGGTGAGTGGTGGCTATCTGAATCCGAGAATCGGATAGCCACTACCGAACCACCCATGGGGGTGGCTGAAAAGTGGCTATTAGATTCTCGGAATCAAATAGCCACCGCTCGGCGACTCGTGGGGGCAGTAGTCGATAAAATTGTTTTTTTAAATAATTTTTTTTTTTTTTTAAATAGCAATAAAACTATTTAACAAAATTTATTTTTTATTTAAAAAAACAATTTTATCAGCCACCGCCCCCACAAGTAGCCAGGTGCTGGCTATTTGATTATGAGAATCAAATAGCCACTTCCTGGTTGCCCCCATAGGCAATTGGGCGGTGGCTATCTGATTCTTGGAATCGGATAGCCACCACT
>APFE030972133.1:41276-61174 GCA_000404065.3 Pinus taeda
TAAAAAAAATTATAATTTTATTTAAAAAAAAACAATTTTAACGAGTTGGGTAAAGTAGAAGAGTGTTTGTACAACTATCGCTACATGGTTATCTCTCATGTTGCCTCTGTATGATGAAATTGTTACTCTCAGTCCATGATACGTCAAAGGAAAATATGTACTCTTCGAAGTGAACCTTGGTATAAACACAACGCTTGGACGCTAACTAGTGTCACCTTCTCTAGTCGATTGTTCTTGGGTTAACCCTTGTCAACTTAATCAAGTAGAGTAAGGTAAGGGGGGAAACCTTGAAAGGAATGTCAGAGATGTAATAAACTACTTCTCTACTGGAACAACCTCCTCTACTCTCAATAAGTTTGGATCCCTCTTTTTCCTCTGAAATGAATAAATGCTATGCACAGTGAAAATGAAAAAATCAAAAGTCAGAAAATTCTGAATGAAAAATGAATAACATGACAGAAGAGAATGGCTTCCTTCGTAGGGAGGTGATGCAAGTAACTCTATCAGGGTAGTGACTAAGCTCGCTACCAGTAGAGCCATGCTTTTGTTCCTCTTTGACTCCACCGTGGTATTGTCCAGGCCTACTGGCAGTGGAGCAACACCAGAGATGAAACTAAGACTCTGATGACTATACTGCTTATGCACCTATATACCCCTCAAACCTAATAAAAAAAATTGTGTTGCCTTGGCTTGGAATGTCTATCCATCAACCAAGGGCTTGGCAGATGCTACATCCTACAATCAAGTTAGTGTGAAACCAAGATGAGCTAAGAACTGAATAATACTTCTGGAGGTGTTAGACTTGCTTTTCATGAACAAGGTTTATGCAGAGAGCTGGATTTCTACCAGTGTGTTACCAAGTGTTGTAGCGGCTAAAGCCACACTCCAAAACGTTGCCTTAGCCTATGTTGGAGCATCCCTACCAACCCTCGCAACAGCTTGCCTTGTTCGTTAAGTCCTCAAGCTTCAGTGTCTTTCTTGCTCAAAGGCATCCTGTTGATGACAATCTGATATTTTCCCTTCAGAGGTTGCTCATTTGGACTTGGTCAAGCTATAGGATGAATAGCTTCACAATGAAATTTGTGCATTTTTGGAGGGCAACCAGCCTTCCCTCCAAGAATTGTGTGATTCCCTCTTATAGCCTGTTGGGCTCCACGATTGCGCAATCTTGCCAGCCAACCCTTGGAGTAGGATTTGTGCAATTTTTCCCATCAACACATAGTTCATCCCAGGATTTGCGCAAATCTTGGCAGCAATCAACTGTTGGGACCAAAAATTGTGCAATCCCATTTGGCAGTTAGCCCAACTGATAGTTAGAAATGTACATTTCTCTCCAGCAGTGTAGTAGTCACTTGCATGTGCAGCTGAGTTGACGAGTTCCCTCTGTGACTGAGCAAAATAGACTTGCATGCATAAGCTACTTCTCCCAAGATAGCATGCAAAAGCATCCCTTATTTTATGGATCTATGTTTAGTAGTTGGAGGTTACATGCAAGGGACAATTCAGAAACACCCCTCCAAGTGTCAAAATTGATGTTATCAAAATTCATCAACTGGACATTGTAGAGATCATTTCTCACATCAACCTTGTAGCTCTCACATCCCACATCACATCCAGGAGTAGTTGGCACATTCATCTCAATTATTTTGGGGTTAGCTTGCTTCCTATTCCTTGTGCCGCATTTCTGTTGCTTTTTGTGTATTCGCTTGTGCGAGTGATGTTTTCTTGATTTCTTTGAATCCCTCTTGTCATTTACATATATTATAGCTTGTCCTAGCTTTGTTTCAATTTTCATTGCTATCTCACTACTATCACATGCATGAAACTTTTTTTCAAGGATGTTCGCCCAACTAACAAACGACTTCACCCTCATGCATGTTGATATGTTTTCGCAATCCTCCATTCATGTTTTCCATCCACTATTTATCACTTCTACTATCACTTAGTGTCACCACGCATTTCATCGACTTGCTTTCAGTTGCCCATTGACAATTCAATCCAACCTTGGCTCAGTCTCTGCCTTCACCAACTTAGGTTATATTGCACAATCTAGAGAATGAAGGCTCACCTTTCTCTCCATATTTGCACATTTTGGCCAAGCACTAGCCTCCTGGAAGAAATTGTGTATTTCTGGAGGTTAGTGGCTACTTGGCCCAAAAATTTTCACAAATCTACCCCTGGGCCAATAGTCCTTCCCAGCTGGGATTTCTCATTGTGCAATCCTAGTAGCCAACTCCCCGACTGGACTATGCATTATGCAATTCCAACAGCCACTCTGTCTGTCAGCAGCCTGGACTGTGCCTTGTGCAGTCTTGGCAGTTGGCCTCCTGACCTCCTGACCAAAATTACGCAACCTTCATGATCATTCACCCAGGTATGTTTCAAGTCAGTTCTCGTGTTCATTCTAGTTTTCGACTGATAGATTGCTTGCTATGAGTGTTGTCATGTCTCCAAGTATCGTAGGTGTTCAACTGCCTCTCAGCAATATAGGTACAATGGCTTCCAAGAGAGCAGAGACGAAGACACCATTCATAGCACACTTGGGGATGCGGTTGATCAAGTGTCCATGAGCTTGCCTACTCACAAAGACATCAAGTCGATCATGGACAAGGACATCAAGTAGCAGCATCACAGTGAGAAGCATCATGAACAACAGCTGAAGGCAACATACTGAATGCAGCGAAGGAAGAAAATTAAGTGAACATATTGAATGCAACAGGAAGGTTGTTGACAACATAAAGGTGGAGCAAAGTTGCAAGATCAAGTAGATCCACTGATAAGAAAAAAAAAATTGAGACTCAAGCTACGAAGTGACGACATGACATGAACATCACACGAGGGTAGAAGATGGAACAAAGAAGGAGCTGCATGAGCCAAAGAAACAACTTAGGAAGAACATGAAGCTTCATAGACCAACGAATGATTTGTATCAGGAACATGAATATAAGTGGGTGCAACATGCACTCACAAATGAAACTGCACCATTACAAATTAAGTATCCATCCCAGCAACTAGCATAGAGAAAACATGGCAAGAAGTGTTGTTGATCGCATGCAAAGGATCCAGCATCATGCATGTTGTTAAGCACATGCATACAATCCAACCCATTCAAAACACTTACCAAGGCAGAGACAAGAAGCAAGTCCAAGTGGGGTTGAACATGCACTTCGGCAAGTGTATGTGCATGACCACCAACACACATTTGAAGATCAACATGGAAACTATGCATCAGTGTGTTTCCAGTTCAACTGTACCCAAGGAGACCATGTGCATGTTAGCAAACGAGTTAGATGAAGGGGTTGAACCAAAGCATAGGTTGCAACAGAGACAAGAGTTCGCTTCAGCAAGATGTCACCATGAGGTGCATGCACACCATCACGGATGACCAAGCTTGGCATCAGCTCACCAGCTTCACCATTATAATCATGTCAAAGATTTTGTCTCACCATAGCATATCGAGTGTGAGTGATATCTTCCAAGGCTTGCTCAAGCCATGATGTCTCACATTAGTACATGTGCATTGTAATGTTGAGTCAAGTCAAGTGTAAGTCGAGTTTCAACAGTTGGATGTAATAGTCATAGAGTAGGTGAAGAATCATGAGGGTAGTTAAACTATCATAAAAGGGAATGTCAAGTGTCACCTAACTCTTTGCTATAAATAGTCCCTAATAACTCATTATAAAGGCTTTTGGCTAGCCAATCTTATACTAAGACTATCTTGAAGAAGGCTTGGATAGTATTGTAAGGTGCCTTGGCTTCTCCACTGCAAGGAGCTAGTATATCTCTTTGGAGGAGTAGGTGGATGTGGTTGTAATGTTCCACTGATGGGGCTAGCAAGTTTACACGGTGTATTGTATGAATGTGACTTACACTTCTTTATATAATAAAAGCCAACACATTTTCATGCATATGCTTTTATTGTAGCTGGACTACTCCGGTTACCTTAATGATATATGTTGTTTAACGTATGTACTTGTATATGAACTAATTCATATGCAATTATATGAATCTCATTGTTAATGTGTTTCATATGTTTTTAATGTTGTCACCGTTTGTGTCGACTACTCTGCCAGAAACCGGACAAACCCTTCTCTGAACCTTGTTATATCAACTGTCACAGTGATATCAACTTGTTCCGTGAGTATTTTTCGTGTTATGTTACCTTATATGTTGTGACGACTGCATCCGTGTCAACTTCTCTACTGGAAGCTATGCATGTCACTTGTGTCGTGTGTTCCTAGCCGAGTTGGGATTGATCCCTTTCAACCTGTAACTCACCTTCACCATCCCATCCTTTTGAAATTTGGAACCTCTCATACTCATTCCTTCACTCACTACATCAGTCACAACCTTACTACTGACAGAGTTATCTTACTTGCCTCTATGCAACATCATGGTCAAGGAATTACCTTATGACCCACTATTGGGACTCCGGCACCAAACAGTCTGTGGTCTAATTGGGGCTTTTTACTGGGGATATCCCCTTGACATGTTGGTAGATCCAGCACCATCAACATTTCTGGCACTAGAAGGAGGGCCTGATGACAAGCAATGTCCTCTCATCCAATTTTCAACCTTTGCATATCTTCCATGGAATCTTGCAATCTACTTCCCCCGAGATGTTTTTTTAATCCTGAAGAGGTCTCCATATTGAGGAAGCTTTTCAATCTCTTGTCCACTCACACGTATGATGGTGAAGCTGAAGTGGCCTGGCCCAAGCACTTACATAACTTCCTTTCCATGATTTATGAGGAATATGATCTTACTAACGAAGAGGCAGGTCTGATGCCTGCAATCACACTTTGTGAATCCCCATTTTGTTGGGTGCTCAACCTATTGGCTGACACCATGCACTCATGTGAGCACTTTTGTGATCTTATTGAAGACATGTTCCATCATTTTGATCCAGACCATCTTGATAAGAAACTATTACAACAACAGAAGGCCCCACATGAATATATTATTTATTTTTGGGAGCGCTTCCATAATTTACAGTTTCAAGATTCAAAGAGGCAGATGAAGTTCACTTATCTTTGGGACCGGTTTGAGTACTGCCTTAAGAAATATGCCCGTCCTAAGAGAAATCTTGATGTCAAACCTCACTCAACCTTCTTCATTGATGGAATTCTATAATCCCATGAGGGAGTAGGAACTCTCTCAATGGACTGTTTGCCTCCCTTTCATTCAATAGTTCCACCATCGCCCCGTGATGCTGAGGATCATGTTCACACATTTGTTCATTCTTCACGCTCCCAACATCACTCCTGTCAATTTTCACGTAGAGTTGTTTGTTATTCCTTCGAGTTCCCATATGCATTCTTTTCTTTGACCTCCATCTTCGCACCCAGGTGTTCCTCCAGATGATTTTGTCCTGTGTTTGTCCATTTCGAACTCTTCACTTGTTGTGAATGAGGAACAACCCACTAACGGAGTAGGTGTTGCACAACCAACATGCATTTTCATTCATGAAGAGTATGAGTGGGAGCTTGAACATCAACACTCGACAAAGGATGACTCCCCTCTATCCAAGCCCCCTCCATTCCTACCTAGTTTCTTTGGTGAACCTACCATCCATGATTCTGTATGTGTGTCTTCATCTGCGAATGCACCCATTGTTGATCACTCGCAGGAATCACCAAATGCTAGTCTACCATTCAACAACGGAGAGCATAAGTTATTCATTGAAGGCCACTTGATCCTTCATCTGTCTTTTCTGGAAACACAGAGGATGAGTTTTTTTACTTTTCATCTACCCCTCTGTTTGATTCATCTGATCATGAGGATGCCAAAGAATTCATTGATTTTTCTGATCGTGGCAGTTGTGATCCATTTGCTTCCATTTTTTATCACGATCAGGAATCTATCACAACTGATATTTCAAGGCCACCGGTTTATGATGATCTACCTAATGATGAAGTTGAGACACCCAAGGCTGTTGAGGAAATTTAGCCTGAGTTGATGGTTATGTCAAGTCCTCGCTCTCTTAGGGTCAATCTCTTTTCTGATCATGAAATTGTTCAATCACCCAAGGCTCCTCATCACTTGTCTGTATGCATTGAAGATCCATCTTACACACAGATCACAATTCCTCCACTTGAACTGCACGATACCATTACTCATGCATTAGAGGAGCCTTATATTGCAAGAAATCATGCACGACACAAGTTATCTTTGTTTCTTTCATTTTGTTGCGTGTCTTAGTCCAAAGTGTTCTTTTGCTTCAAAGTTGCACGTAGTGTCGCATGACACCATGATAAGTCCACGGATTATCTGTCATGCACATGCAATCACATATGTCCTATGGGCACTTTGAAACACAAAATGTGGTTGTCATCACTATCATATCTTTCTTGTATGCTGGTCCACACAACTGGGTTACTCGCAGACCAAGCCTTCACCCACGTGGGTGTGTCGGTGGTTGCATTGTAAGTATCACTTCACGTGATCAAGCCCATGCATCGTTAATGTAGGAGTACGATTAGTGTTTTCTTTCATTTGTTTGTTTGCATGTTTGTTTACTCTCATGCTTTGAATTTTTGTTTGTGTGCTTACTTGCTTGCTTGTTTTTCTTTCGCTTTTACTTCTACTCTTGCTTTGCTTTGTTTCTTGTTTCGTTCATTCGTAGGTTAGTTTGCATGAAATCATGTGTGACTCATGAAATGAGTTGGGTAAAGTACAAGAGGTTTTGTACAGCTATCGCTACTTAGCTATTTGTCATCTTTCCTCTGTATGATGAACTTGTTACTCTTAGTCCATGATATGTCGAAGGAAAATACGTACTCTTCTAACACACTGCTTGCACGCTAACTAGTATTACCTTCCCTAGTTGATTATCATTGGGTTAACCCTTGTCATCTCAGTCAAGTAGAGTAAGGTGAGGGGGAAAACCTTAACAGGCATGTCAGAGATATAATAAAATACTTATGTGCTGGAAAAGCCTCCTCTACTCTCAATAAGTTGGGATCCCTCTTTCACCTTTGAAATGAATAAGTGCTATTCATAGTGAAAATGAAAAATGAAAAAATGAAAAGCCAAAAAATTCAAAATTAAAAATGAATAAGGCGAAAGAAGATAAAGGATTCCTGTGTAGGGAGGTGATGCAAGTAACTCTGTCAAGGTAATGACCAGGCTCGCTAGCAGCAGAGCCATGCTTGTGTTCCTATGTCACTCCACAAAGGTACTATCAAGGCCTACTGGCAGTGGAGCAACACAAGAGATAAAACTAAGACTCTGACAACTATATTGCTTGTGCATCTATATACCTCTCAACCCCAATCAAAACAAATGTGTTGCCTTGGATTGGAATGTGTGTCAATTGACCAAGGGCTTCACAGATGCTACATATTACGATCATGTTATTGTAAAACCAAGATGAGCTAAGAACTGAACAATACTTCTCGAGGTGTTAGACTTGTTTTTCATGAACAAGATATATGGAAAGAGTTGGAGTTCTACCAGTGTGTCACCAAGTGCTAGAGCAGCTACAACTATCCTCAAAATTCTTTCCTAATCATGTTTTGGAACCTCCCTACTAACCTTCACAGTAGGCTACCTTACTTCTTCAAGTCCTCAAGCTTTAGTGTCTTTCTTGCTCAAAGATAGCCTGTCTATCACAGCCTGATCTTTTCCCTTCATAGGCTACTCATCCGGACTTGGTCCAACTACAGGCTGAGCAACATCCTAGTGAAATTTGCACATTTTTGGAGGGAAACCAGCCTTCCCTCTAGGAATTACATAATTCCCTCTGACATCCTACTGGGCTTCAAGATTGAGCAATCCTGCCAGTGAATCCTCCCAAGATTTGCGCAATTTTTCCCATCAACAAACAATTTAGCCCATGATTTGTGCAAATTTGGGCAGTAGTTAGCTACTGCGCCAAGAAATTGTGCAATCCCCATGGGCAATCAACCCAATTAACAATTATAAATGTGCATTTCTCTCTAGGAATCGAGCAGTCGCTTTCTTGTGCACCTAAGTTATCCGGTTCCCTCTGGGACCAAGCAAAATAGATTTGCATGCACAAGCTACTTCTCCCAAGGTAGCATGCAAAGTCATCCCTTATTCAGGGATCTATGTTTAGCCTTTTGAGGTTACATGCAAGGAACAATTCAAAAACCTCCCCCCAAGTGTTGCTTCCCCTAGGTTTGTGCCATGCATGTCACTACCTCAAAATGTTATCAAAACTCATCAACCGTACGCCGCAGAGCTCATTGCTCACATCAACCTTGTAGAGTTGACATCCCATATCATATATTGGAGTAGCTACCAAATTCATCTCAGTTGTTTTGGGGTAAGCTCACTTCCCATGCCTTGTGCTACATTTCTATCACTTTTTGTGTATTTGCTTGTGTGAGTGTTGTTTTCTTGATTTCTTTGAATGCCTGTTGTCGTTTACATATATTCTAGCTTGTCCTAACTCTGCTTCAATTTCCATTGCTATCTCAGTACTGTCGCATGCATGAAAATGTTTTGCATGGAAGTTCGCCCAACTAGTGAACAAGCTCACCCTCATGCATGTTGATCTGTTTTCTCAATCCTCCATTCATGTTTTGCATGCACTGTTTATCACTTATACTATCACTTAGTGTTGGCATGCATTTCATGGACTTACTTGCCTTTAGTTGCCCATCAGTGAGTCCGCTCAACCTTGGCTCGGTCTCCACCTTCACCAAGGCTGCATTTCACAATCTAGAGAAGGAAGGCTCACCTTCCTCTCCAGATTTGTGCATTATGGCCCAGGACTAGCCTCCTGGATTGAATTGTGCATTTTTGGAGGTTAGTGGCTACTTCGCTCAAAAATTTGCACAAATCTGCCATTGGAACAACAGTCCTTCCCAGCGGGGATTGCTCATTACACAATCCAAGTAGCTAGCTACCTGACTAGACTATGCGTTGCGCAGTTCCAGTATTTAGTCAGTCTCTCAGTAGCCTGGACTATACCTTGTGTAGTCTTGGCAGTCAGTCTCCCGACCTCTCGGCTGAAATTGCGCAACCTTCATGATCATTTAGCTAGGTATGTTGCAAGTTAGTTCTAATGTCCATTCTAGTTTTTGACTGATAGATTGCTTTCTATGAGTGTTTCCATGTCTCCAAGTATCGCAGGTGTTCATCTGCCTCTCAGCAGTATAGGTACAATGGCTTCCAGGAGAGCAGAGATGAAGACACTATTTAGAGCATGCTTGGGGATGCAGTCGATCAAGTGTCCATGAGCTTTCCTAATCACGAAGACATTAAGTTGTTCATGGGAAAGGACATCAAGCAGTAACATCACAGTGAGCAACATCATGAATAGCAGCTGAAGGAAACATAATGAATGTAGCGAACGCAGAAAATGAAGTGAACAAAGCGAATGCAAGAGGAAGGTTGTTGACAACATAGAGGCAGAGCAAAGTTGCAAGGTCAAGCAGACCCACTGATAATAAAAGAAAATTTGAAGACTCAGGCTATTAAGTGACGATGCAACATGAAGATCGCATGAAAAAAGAATATGGAACAAAGGAGGAGTTGCATGTGTTGAAGTAGTAATTCAAGAAGAACACGAAGTTACGCAGACAAATCAATGAGTTGCAGCAGGACCATGAACAACAGTGGGCGCAACATGCACTCATGGATGAAACTGTGCCATTACAAGTTAAGGATCCATCCCAGCAACTAAACAGAACAAACATGGTGAGTAGTGTGGTTGATCGCATGCAAAGGATCCAACAACATGCATGGTGTTAGGCGCATGTATGTAATCGAACCCATTCAACACACTCACGAAGGTGAAGACAGGAAGCAAGTCCAACTGGGGCTCAACATGCACTTTGGCAAGTTGATGCACGTGACCACCAACACACACTTGAAGATCAACATGGACACTATGCATCAATGTGTTGCCGGTTCAACCATACCCAAGAAGACCATACGTATGTTAGTAGTCGAGTTGGATCAAGGGGTCGAACCAATGCACCAATTGCAATGGAGACAAGACTTCACCTTAGCAAGATGTCACCATGAGGTGCATGCAGACCATCATGGATGACCAAGCTTGGCATCACCTCACCAGCTTCACCATAAAAAGCATGTCAAAGAGTTGGTCTCACCATAGAAGACCAAGTGTCAACGATGTCTTGCAAGGCTTGCTCAAGCCATGATGTCTCACATGAGTACATGTGCATTGTAATGTTGAGTCATGTCAAGTGTAAGTCGAGTGTCAACAATTGGATGTAACACTCATAGAGTAGGTGAAGAGTCATGAGGGTAGTTGAACTGTCACAAAGGGGAATGTCAAGGGTCACCCCACCATTTGTTATAAGTAGCCCCTCATAACTCATTGTAAGGGCTTTTGGTTAGCCACGCTTCTACTAAGAATATCTTGAAGAAGGCTTGGATAGTATTGTAATGCGCCTTGGATTGTCCACTGCACAGAGCTAGTATATCTCTTTGGAGGAGTAGGTGGATGTGGATGTAACATTCCACTGGTGGGGCTAGCAGGTTTACATGGTGTATTGTATGATTGTGACTTACACTTCTTTATATAATAAAAGGCAACACATTTTCATGCATATGTTGTTATTGTAGTTGGACTGCTATGGTTGCCTTAATGATATAAGCTATTTAACTTACGTACTTGTATATGAACTTATTTGTATGCAATTATATGAATCTTGTTGTTAATGTGTTGGATATGTTGCTAATGGTGTCATCGTTTGTGTCGCCTGCTCTGTCAGACACCAGACATACCTTTCTCTGAACCTTGTTATATCAATCGTCACACTCATCTTACACTGATCCATGATTGTTGTTCTTGTTATCTTACCTTGTATGTTGTGATTACCACATCTGTGTCGATTGCTCTGCCATAAGCTGGGCATGTGACTTGTGTTGTGTATTCCTTGCCGATTTGGGACTGATCCCTTTCAATCTGGAACTCACCTTCACTGTCCTCTACCTTTGAATTGTTGGAACCTCTCATACTCATTCCTTACTCATTCCTTGACTCACTACATCAATCAGACCCTTGCTACTGATAGAATTATCTTACTTACCTCTGTGTGACATCGTGGTCAAGGCATTACCTTACGACCCGCTGCTGGTACTCCTACACAAAATGGTGTGAGGTCTAATTGGGACTTCTTACTAGGGAGATCCACTTGAGTCTTGCATTCCTCTTCCCCCGAGGTATTTTTCGAATCGTGAAGAGATCTCCATCTTGGGGAAGGTTTTCAAACTCTTGTGCACTCACACATATGATCATCAATATGATGTGGCCTAGCCTGAGCACTTACATAAATTCCTTTCCATGATTTATGAGGAAGATGAGTTTACTCACGAATAGGTCGGTCTCCTGCTTGCATTCACACTTTGTGAATCCCCATTTTTTTGGTTGCTCAACCTACCGACTGACATCGTACACTCATGTTAGCACTTCTGTGGTCTTATAGAAGACACATTCCATCATTTTGATATAGACCATCTTGATCGAAAACTGTTACAACAATGGAAGGCCCTGCATGAATCTGTTATTGTTTTTTGGCTAGTGCTTCCGTGATTTACAGTTCCAAGCAATAAAGAGCTAGATGAAGTTTGCTTATCTCTGGGATTGGTTTGAGTACTGCATTAAGAAATCTACCCATCCCAAGAGAAATATTGATATCAAACCTTGCTCAACCTTATTCATTGATGGAACTGCACAATCTCATGTTAGAGTAGGCACTCTCTCAATGGACTGTTTGCCTCCCTTTCATTCAACAGTTCCACTGTTGACTAGTGATGCTGAGGATCATGTTCGCACATCTGTTCATTCCTCACACCCTCCCAACATCACTCCACTAAATTTTCACGCAGAGTTGGTTGTTAGTCCTTCGAGTTTCCATATGCATTCTTTTCTTCGACCTCCATCTTCGCACCCAGGTGTTCCTCTTGATGATGTTGTCTTGTGTTTGTCCATTCCATACCCTTCACATGTTGTGAACAAGGATCAACCCACTGACGGAGTTGGTGTTTCACAACCAACATGCACTATCATTCATGAAGAGTATGAGTGGGTGCTTGAACATCAACACTTGGGGAAGGATGACTCCCCTCCGTCTGAGCCCCCTCCATTCCTTCCAAGATTCTTTGGTGAACCTATTGTGATGCAAGAAAGTGTTCCCTCTACGGACAGAGGCAACCCCTCTAGCCCTAGAGTGGGTCTAGTCACAAACAAGGACAGATCAATAATAGCTTTCCTTAAACAGTTAAAGTTGGAGGCCTAACTCAATCAGTGGTAGATGGAGTTCTGTTGTGCTGTTCCAGCTTCCACTTCCTTCTTCTCAATGAGTAATCAAACTGAAACAAAGCAAAGGAAATACAACAAAGCACGTAATCCGAAAACAACAATAAACCATTTACTCACAAAGTCAAGAAGTCATAAGCTATCAAGTACATTGCAGGCAAGACATAGCAAAACATCATTGATTGCATTAATAATGAAATCAGAGTCAGCTTACAACCAAAGTCTTGACGTCATAAGCCTTCTCAGAAAGAGTCCAACCAGCATGTTCTTCAAGCATTCACTCTTTGAAGATGGATCTCCCAACATACAAGAGCTCTCTCACTCATAAGTTTTACACAAGATCAAGGGCACTTCACTACCTTCCACAAGCTATTAACAATGCCACACTTATCACTCTCACAACAGCTATCTAGCAAACTCACAAATGCTAACAGCGCTACTCAACTAGCCAACTATCAGGAACTCTGGAACTAGCAATGCATATCAATAGTGAGAGTTTAAATAGGAGAAGGAGTCTCCATGAATGGGGGAAAGGAGAGCTTATCACCAAGGAAGGTAGCACAATTGACGTAACTACCACACCAAGGAAGGAAGGGCGACATAAAAAAGGCTAACAACCAGGTATGGAATCATCTGGAAGGCCGACTATTGGAACAATTCACCCAATCTGGATCATCGCGGGCACAAAACTAAGCTTCAGAGCTGACATCGCAAGTGATCAATGCAGATAGTCAGACCATCACTGAGGAGACCACATAGCCCCGCGCTGGTGCCTAAAATCGGGCCATCGCGGGAAACAGATGTACTTTCGCGCTGGCAGCGTGAATGGACTATTCATGTGTGCCTTTCAGCGCGTTTATTAAGCCAAAAGTCGCGATGAGGAAATTAACTATGGAAAAGTGGGTCAATTGGCAGCATACGAGAGCATTTTTTCAACATGAGCATGTTTGACTTAGACACATGACATGGTAGATGCACTGGGAGTGAAGGCAGTGAAAAATTACTATGTAACAGATGCCCCCTAAAATATGAAGCCTGAGAGAGTGGGAGGGGTGAAATGCTATACAGAACTGGCCGAGCTGGAACACTATATGGAAGGACCTGTAAGCACAAGTACAACTAATATCTCTGATAGTGAAGTACATGTAGTCTAGGCATGGACGCAGCCATCCAAAAGACATATGGAATAGGTCTGTAGTATGGACGCAGCCATCGAGCTAATGAGACCATGATAATGATAAAGGTATGGTCGCAGCCATCCATCAATGAGTCATGTAATCACGAACCAATCCACGTAGCCCGAACATGTGTAATCTGAGTTTGGGGTCTTGAACCCAACCGACCATAGTACAAATTCTAACATGCTAATAGATGTGCTGAGGTCGAGCATGATAGAAAATCGCTTGATTATCAGTCGATGATGTAAACCTTTAACAAGAGTGAGAGAAACCACCAATGATGCCAATGGTTCTCAAGGTACTGTCCAGTACAATCCACGAAGTGCAAAGAATGCGCTGAAGTTGAACACTCGTGGAATCACCCGATCGATGACCAATGATGAGAATAGACCGTCAGGTGCAAAGAACTTGCCATTGAGGCATGCAAGCTCCAAGGTACCAAAGGGGATCTCTAGATCAATCTCCTGGATAATGAGCTGATGTCGACAGGAGACGACCCATCGCAGGAGGGCCATAATGTTTCCCCCATCAATGACATGAGATAAGGAACAAGTGGTAGATGGTAAAACAGAGTATCAGAGAAGGAGACAGAGGTGTAAACTGCAGAAGGATTATACTCTTGAACATGTCGGCGACACGACTCCGGAGAGTGGCAGTATCCATGTACCAAAGGATCAGAGGCTTAATGACAACAACATGAATTAGATGGAATGAGGCTAAATGATAACCCAAACCCATGGAAGGCCAAATAACAATGTATGGAAGTCCCATCCCAACAAGAAGCAGAAGTGTCGATGTTCAAGAGTGACTCGCTGCCATAGACAATCGATGATAAACCTGTTATGGAATCCAACCTAGTGATAGTTTAACGAGCCCTAGGGAGGAAAAGCTCGAGCCTTGTCATGGTGACGAGTCCAATGTCGTCAGAGTTTACTGAGCCCGACATAGGAAAAACTCGGAGTCTTTTTCATGTTTAGGGAGTTCGAAAAAGACACGGAAAGGAAAACTCCACGGGGGTCCTTTTTCGTAGATTTGTATCTCTCGAGCCCGAAAAAGTATAAAACGATACTCGAAAGAACTGCTTGACCATTACGATCGAGGAGTACTTTTCATGATTAGTGACTTCAACCCGAAAAGGTAGAAAAGAAACCGGAATCACATTGTTTTGTAACCAATAACGAGCCTGAAACGACAAAAGCTCGGTGATCTTTTCATGTTTACACGGTCGGAAAAGAGCTTAAAGCAGATCGCCTCTCATTTTGTTTAACGAGTCAAAAGGAATAACTCGGCAATATTTTCATCTTTAAACGGTCGGAAAAGAGCTTAAAGCAGACCGCCATTTTTATTATCTTTAACGAGTCAAAAAGGGAAAAATACTCAACAATATTTTCATATTTTACAAGTCAGAAAAGAGCTTAAAGGAGACTCGTCCTGGAGGAATGAGTGGTATAAAGGGTAGCAACTGGTTTCGGCAATGGTGGAACTGCTCAAAACATGTAATGGTCAAGAGGCTAGCTAATAAAACCACTCATCGTTGTGGTTCCTTAGGAAGGGAAAAACAACCAAGTGAAAGAATATGATTGACCAAAGAGATGGTGGCAAGGGAATGAAACAACCAAGGCTCGGCAATCACGAGATGTAAATCAGCTATGGGTTCATTTTTACACAAGCTTGAACCATGGACAACTCTGCTTGGATTCAGTTTCATGTTTACACAAGCTTGAAATGAAAAACTATGCTTGTTATAAGTTCGCATGCCCTCAGGCATAATGATGCAAATCGAGGTGCATGCCCCCCAAGCTTCATTGCATTCAACGAGGTGGATGGAATGAATGCTCAATTTCGAGATCTTGGAAATACTCGACTTGGATTTTATGAGATCTTAAACAAAAAATCGATTTGGAAAGGGAGGTGTTTCATTTTTTAATGAGGTTGACACAACAAAAGAAATATCCTCATAACCCTTGTTTCATTTTGTAACGAGGTTGACACAAGAACAAACTATCCTCAGGACTCCTTGTTTCATTTTTTAACGAGGTCAACACAAGATCAAAATTATCCTCGGGACTCCTTGTTTCATTTTTTAACGAGGTTGACACAAGATCAAGAACTCTCCTCGAGAGTCTCTGTTTCATTTTTTAATGAGCTTGAAACAAGACAAGGAACTATGCTCGAGGATCCTTGTTCATTTTTTAACGAGGTTGACACAAGATCAAACTATCCTCAGAACTCCTAGTTTCATTTTTTAACGAGCTTGACACAATACAAGGAACTATGCTCGTGACACCTAGTTTCATTTTTTTAACGAGGTTGACACAGGAACAAACTATCCTCATGCACCTTGTTTCGTTTTTTGACGAGGTCGACACAAGATCAGAACTATCCTCGGGACTCCTTGTTTCGTTTTTTAACAAGGTTGACATAAGATCAAAACTATCCTCGGGACCCCTGTTTTCATTGGCCATATGAGGACATGGCTCCCAAGAGGTCTTCGCGGAATGGAAGAAACACACTCTGGGAGGAATACATATCGTGATGTGCCAATGATAGATCGAGTTCCAATGCCCCCAGTACATGATGTACGAGACCATCTTCATGATCATCAGCAGAGGCAGAGATGGAATGGGTAGCCACATAATTGACCTGTGTCAAAGAAGGAACTGCTTGTGAACAACAACCAAGAGGGGATGATAGTTGTGCAGGAGGAACCGGGGGACTAAAGAACGATAATTGATCTATAGTCACCACTCTTCCATCATGTGGAAAACAAACCACACAAAAAAGAAAAGAGACAAGGGCCCCCATGGCATAAACATAGTCACGACCAAGGAGAAGACTGAACTCTAAAGCACCTTGGAAAATCAAGTCGTCTATATAGACGGTTTTGCCTTCCAAAGTAACAGGGAAGTTTGGAAGGATCCCTAACGGTTGACTGGTTCCTCCGTTAAATGCTAACATATTCTATGCGACTAGCACAAGCTGTGGGGAGCCCAAAGCTTGCCAAGTAGTGGAAGGCATAAGACTGATAGATACACCCTCATCCAAGATAGTGCCAGGGACTGCCTTATCATGGGCATGTACCGTAATCTGGAAATCCACATGGGATGGAAGGCGGAATGTAGTCAAATGACTCTAGTCGAAGGAAACGACTGAACTACTTGGTGGAGGAATCGTATGATTGCCCCCCTACTCTACAGGAACTGAAGAAGAACTCTCTTGATCAGCAAGGATAGGAGGGTCATTCTCGGACTAAGGAGAATCTAACGAGACGAGAAGAACATGACCATGATGCTCTTCCGAAACAGAGTGATCAATAGTTGGTGAACCCATGTTGACACTCTCTCGGACCAATGGTTGGTCTGGAATAGGCTTAGCACAGCCAGGTTCGGAAAGAAGAGGATGGACAGGAGAAGAATCTATGTCAATCTCTTGGTCGACGGGGAGAGGGTCTGAAGAGAACCTTTGATAACCAACAGGAAGTTGGGGTGAAGAAGCTGTATGACTTTCCAAGATGGTGGAAGCTTTATCCATGAGTGGACAAAGGTGAAGGGGATGGTTGCCTTCACATAGCCTACAAGGGAATCGAATCTTCAGTTTCTTCTTACCATTTCTAGTCGATAGGGTAGCATCGCCATGAGCTTCAGAGGATGATGAGGGACGAGCTGGATCATGAGACCATACTTCTAAGATCCTAGGAATGCCAGGACAATCACAAAGAAGATGGTCACCCTTGCACAATTTACAAGGAAACTTAACCCTCCGCAGAGGAGCAGAAGGTGGTCCGACCTAAGATGTACTCGAAGTAGTAGCTACACAGGTGGCCTTGTGCTTCTCCGACTTCCTCTTCTTCTTCATCTTCTAGTTCTTCTTCTTCTTAGTCTCCTGGTTACTAGATGTGAAACTTTCACCAGGCGAAGGAGGAGATGAAGGTGAAGAAACGGGGGAAGAAGGCATAGGCTCAACCTTGGAATCATTGTGTCGTGGTTCAGACAAAGAAGACAGTTGAATAGGACTCATGATGCTTGAGACCACCGAGGTCAAAAAAAACCATACGGGCAAACTGATGGTTAACCCAGGCAAAGACAATGTTGCCATATACAGAGCACCAACATTTTCGAATGGAGGAAATGGACCAGGATTCCCATCTGGGGGAAGACCTTAGCCAGTAGACTCAGGGAATGTTTCCATCGAGAACAAGCCTGAAAAACACCCTTATCACAACCAAGAACTCGAACTTTTACCAGGAATATTTTGTGGGCAGTAAATTTTATGACGCAGGAGCAAAACTTGACCTTTTCATGTTTCAAGAGTCGAGCAAAGGATGAAAATATGACTCTATCTCTTTCGAGGTTTAATGAGCCTGAAAGGACTCAGATGAACCTTTTCTTTTAGGGAGTCCGAAAAGGAGCGAAAGTGACTACCTTGGAGAACTAGTCAAAAGGTTTACCAGACAATCCGTAAAACTGCATATACACCTTGGCAGTCATATGAAAACCAAGGACTTTCCGTACGGCAGTAAATCTTCCAGAATGCTGTGTTCGGTGTGTTACGGCTTGTAAGGCGGCATACACGGCCTCCTATGGATAAAGGATGATAAACCTAGTGGGGTCTCCCCATATACTCAATGGTACGTGGGAGCACAAGTCCGTACTAGACCACTATTGAGTCATAGAAGGAGGAAACACCCAACCTTGAGTGGAAACAAAAGTGACTAGGTTTAACGACGCCAGAGCACGTCTCTAGCCTAGACCTCTAAATAGTGTGCGTTATGTTCCAATGCATTTTTAGATTCATTCAGTTCATTTTAGAGTTGATCTTGGATTATGTTTTAGTTTTCAGGCCTTACTGTATGTATATAATAAATCCTAGGATGCAACTAGAATGAATGAAAAATCTTTTTACTTCAATGAACACCTACCTAGACGAGGGTAGAGAGATCATTCCCAAACCAAGAAAACCAAGACAAGCGAGTGCAAACACCAAGAAACACAATGCATCAATACACTAATCTCACGATGCATCGATACTACTAATGAAAGATTTGAAATTCGCTTTCCAATTTCTCAAACATGAAAATTCATAATGCAAATGTACTTTCACTTTCGTATGCTAAATGAATGCAAACTGTTGATTTTTTTTTTTTTGAATTTAAAGAAAAACAAGCAAGTGTGAACTGATCGATCCAAACAATTGTGATCTATGCTTGGTAGTGAAGAAATTGAATCAACATAAAAAATTGGTTCAATAACCAACACTAAAAATCAATCAGAAACTAGTGAAAAAGCCTCAAGCAAATCAATAAGAGGGTTGTGGATGAACCTTGAACAAACAAGTAACCCAAGCAAATGGTTTCTCAACGAAACTTCTAAAGGGCTACGTCACATGGTATAAAAACACAAGGCTCACTCAATGAAATCAAAGAGACAGTGCCCCTAACCAAAAGCAATTAAAACAAGCTAATGAGAGACAAGAAACAACAGGGGATAAGCAAGATTGATGAATTCAGGAGGTAAAGTTATAAAAATAACTTTTCAGGAATCATCGAAAGTTATACACTGACAATTAGAGATTTCATCGCTAGTTTAGATACCATCGCTAGTGATGGACAAACAACTAGAGATGTCAGCCCAAGTTTTACACAGACAACCCAAGATGATCGCGGAAAAACACCTATTTTCCTCGGTGATGCGATTTCAAGAGTCGTCGCGGGAATCAAACTAGAAACCTGAGATCATCGCGGGTTCAAAGCTATGAAGTGGCAATGACTCATGACTGTTAGGCTTTTTTCCGTGATGATGTTGAAAAACAATGACAAATGAACAAAAGCTCCCAAATCAAAAACAGTCAATCCTTCAATCAAATAGGGGTATTTCCCAGATCAACCTAGGAAACTCAAAACACTGATAACTAGTCCCCAAACTTCAAAAGAGACCAAATCAAAATTAAAACAAGAGAAAACAAGAGAAGAACAAAGGCCAAGGTCCCCAGTAGAGTCGCCAATTTTTGATGCAAGAAAGTGTTCCCTCTGTGGACAGAGCCAACCCCTCTAGCCCTAGAGTGGGTCTAGTCACAAACAAGGACTGATCAACAATAGCTTTCCTTAAACAGTTAACGTTGGAGGCCTACCTCAATCGATGGTCGATGGAGTTTCGTTGCGCTGCTCCAGCGTCCGCTTCCTTCTTCTCAATGAGTAATCAACCTGAAACAAAGCAAAGGAAATACAACAAAGCACGTAATCCGGCAACAACAATAAACCATTTACTCACAAAGTCAAGAAGTCATGAGCTATCAAGTACATTGCATACAAGACATAGGAAACCATCATTGATTGCATTAATAATGAAATAAGAGTCAGCTTAAAACCAAAGTCTTGACGTCACAAGCCTTCTCAGAAAGAGTCCAGCCAGCATGTTCTTCAAGCATTCACTCTTTGAAGATGGATCTCCCAACATACAAGAGCT
>APFE030972138.1:0-12201 GCA_000404065.3 Pinus taeda
GTTTCTAATTGGTCAACTCAATCCTATTGAAAAATCCACCGAGTGTGACCCGAGAGAGCCTTCTCATACCTCGTAGGGCTAGCTACGAGGTGAAATGGTTTGATGTAGCTTTGAGGTTTGTCTATCTCAGCCTAGGTGAAATCTCAAACGCTAACATAGTGGCGACCATACTGGGGAGAACATTCGACTTGTTGATTGTCTCGTCCGAGTACATGCAATCAAGGTGCAGATCTGATGCTGATGGTGGACAACAGTCAGATACATATGCAGGCTGAACCATTCACCTGGCGGCTCCAATTCGATCCAGACACTCCAGTGCTTGCTGATCCATTCATGCAATGGAAGGGTATGTGGCAGACCCTGCCGTGTGTGAAGCTGTAGAAGAAATAAGAAATTTGTTAGCAAATACTGAATTTGATGAAAATGTTTTCAGTGCCTTGTTTCAATGCTTCAAATCTTTAAAGGTCTTCAAAATTGAATTTTGCGAGTTAATTGTTGAAAGAATTGAAGACGAGATTCAATGGTTAGACGAGCAGATCCAGTCATACGATTTCCAAGACCCTACAAAGTTCTTGGAAATCCTTCCTCCATTGAAACAAGAAACCATAAATTTGCCTATAGAGGTTTACATTGACAGTGTGCAGCTGGAAGTATGCATTGCAGAGTTGGGGCAGCCAACAGAGTCTGTCTTCCGTGATCCTATTGCGGCATATATGGACATGTTTTTCACTCTGATTGACAGATCAGGCTGTCTTGTATGTGACCAGGCTCATTACTTGCATGAAGGGCTGCCAGCTACTACATCTGTGACCTCGTGGAAGCATTCTCAAGCGACATCATTTCCAGGTTTACTTGAATGGCTAATTTGGCATTTTAGTATTACCTGATCTAGTGTTTGTACAGCAAAGTAGGGTAGCTTTGTAAATAAATAAGCAGCCATAAGGGCAACATCTTGTTTTAGTTTGCTTGAAGATTGTTTGAGTTCAGTTTCAGTTTGAAAATAAGTCAAGAGTTGTGTTGATGATGACTCCATTGCCCAATGGGAGGAGGCACTGTCTTCTCTCCCAAAGTTCTGCGGTTCTTGGCACCTCCACGAAGCTGCAGCTGCCATCCCAAATGGAGCCGATGTTAGACTCCGTCTCATGTCAGAGATTGATTCTTCTTCAAAACAGGGTTTTGAAGAAGAAATCAATTAAATGTTGCTTTTTATATTATGTAATTTATCTTCAGCTTTTCAACTGGCAGCGACTTCAAAGCTCCTATCCCTGCACAAGCACAATTCAGAATATCATTAGCAATCAGAGGCAAAAAGCTATGTGGAGAAAATACCAATTGTATCAGTATCAAGTGCACAAGTTCATGGTGGTATTTTGAAAGATGGTACACGGATGGTTATAAAGATGCAACACTTGCAAATAGAGACAATGATGCGTTATGGTCTTCGTAATCTTGCTTGGATAGTTTATGGAGATAATAAAAAGGAACCTTGAAAAGAATAATTCAGACATATTTTAAGCCCCTGCCTACAAAATAAGCAGTGTGACCCTCCTTCATCAGGTACAAATGATAGTCTTTGCAAAGCCTGTGGTATTGATGAGTGCGCTGATTGTCTTCTAATATGTGATGCCTGTGATGGAGCATATCATACATATTGCCTTTCACCTCCAATTAATCTGCCACGGACCCACATTTTCTTGACACCCTTATTTGAAAGCTAAAATGTCACTGCTACCAGTGTGGGCAAATGTTGTTTCAGATATTCCAGCAATGTTCTCTGTTTGGCCATTAGAAGCTGCAGGTATTGCATCTACAAACACTGTAATGTATTTCAAGAACTTTGGTAGAAGTCTCCCTGCAAACTTTTCGGTATTGTCCGTCACCACACTAGCATGATTCAGTGAAGGGCATGAAAATTTTGGGTCTGGATGGGATATGGTGCTGTTTCCAGCTGTTTTGTCAATTATTGCCTCAAAGATTTGAGTAGTGTCTTCCGGTGTGTTATCAGGAGTTGCAAACAGAGAATTAACATAACCGGGGACTTCTGTTCTGCCTATTGCTGTGGAATGACTGTATATATGGGCATGGTGAGATATGCCATCGGTCAACACACCATTTAAGCTGTATTCATACATATCATGGTCATCTTGTTTCCCATAGTTCTTAGAAGACAAGTAATGGGTGTCATTAACATCAAATGGTCCACGTTTTGCCAGAGGAATTACCAGAGAGTTGTCCATCTAATAATTTGATTGCAAATGTTTTGCATCACCATTTGACTCTAGGTTCCTTCGCAAAACGTTCCCAGTAGCATTACTGGCAGATTCAGCACTTCGCAATGTTCGTATTGCTTCTGCCAGATTTTAGGGCTGCTATGGTTGGGCCTCCAGACATTGTAGTTGCAACACCAGCTTGTATTGGGACATGTATTTCTAAAAATATTCTTCAATCTTCATCTCTTGAGGAATCACTTGCTACATTGGTTTTAGATGAGATCTTCTTTAAATATTTGGATCATTATATTCCACATCGTTGTCAGTGCATCCTAATGTGCAAATGTGGTCTACAAATTTCTGCTAAGACTTTCCATCCATTCATGCAAACAAGTAAAAAAAAAAAAAATGAACTGGTGCGCAACCATGATGTCACGCCAACAAGGGGATGAACAGGTTACCTGACACGCAAATGTGTTGTTACCTGACACGCACAACTGCATCTACTCACCAGCTTATCAAAGAAACTTACATGAGACACCTACATATGGAGGCTGGGTTGAATCAAAGGGACCCAGATATTGCCCATCTATTGAAGACAAGATAGTAAAATTTAAAGATAAGGAATCTCATCAAATTTTCTTAGAGCCTGAAGGTCGCAATGTTCCAAAGTTTTATGTGCAGGGTTTTTCAACAGGCTTGCCAGATAGACTTAAATTGACATTGTTGAGGACATTACCTAGCCTTCAAAATGGTTTGATGTTTGCTACCCTTGCAGGCCGCCCTGCGACTCTTTTTGGTGTCGTGAAGCCGAAGAGGCTTATCATCTCAGAAAAAGTCATGATGACGAAATGCTCGAGGAACAGAAGGCAAAGTGGGGTTCAATGAAGATACAGTTTCAAGGTGTCAAGAAGCTAATGCTGACCAAGTTCGGATTGGTGGCCCTGATCATGCAATTCAACAGTTTGGAAGAACCCTTCGATCCAATCAAGCCTGTGCTCTAGAATATAGATTGCTTTTTACTAATTTAGGCGGAGAACGTCGGTTTGCTTCAATTGTTGCTGAGAAATTAGAATCTCTTGGAGCATTAACGCAAGGTTACCGTAGGGCTGGGCCATCATTGGGTGCATATAACTATGATAGTGTTTATGGAAAGAGGGCTCTTCATATGATGTATAAAGCTATCATTGAGCAGAATGATCAACCTGTTTTACCTCCGAATTGCTTAGTTGGAGAGCGTGAGAAAATTCAAGAATTTCATAGTTTGACAAGGACAACATTGATATCAGTTGGAATCATTAGGGATGCAATACCTGAGGGAATTGGTAAAGATACATGGAAATTGTCAGGTCGGATACTTGAGAATGATGTTGGTCGTTTCTTGAATCGCATTTTGGGATTGGCACGTGATATCCAAAACCGGATTTTTGAGTATTTTATTAGTATTTTGGTGCAAGATGCTCGCAAAGAAGGTGATTTTGATTAGGGAATTGTTGATATCAAGGCCAACCTTATAGAGCTTCAAGGATCTCCTCAGACAGGTACATGCTTTCCCTGAGCAGTTATCTGCGTTGGAAGAAAAGAACAGAATACTCAAGCAAACTCTTACTACTAAAAGCAATGAACTTCAAACTTCAAGGGTCATGTGTGCGCGAATAGCTAGTAAACTATCTCAACTTGAGGCATAAATGGAGGCTTTCCATAGAGGTCATCGCATCAGTAAAACCAGTGGTACAGCTGTTGATATTCATGTAAAGATGTCACATGATATCGATATGAGTAATGAACCAAGTGTTGTTTCAATTTATGAGGATGGAGGCAATGGAGATGAAGCTAGCTGTGCTGAATCCTGGGCTTCGACATTGATTTCTGAATTAGCACAGTTTAAGAAGGATAACATAGATGTAGCTACAAATAAAGAATTTGATTCCTCAGAGTTTACTTTGCTGAATGATTTTGTTGAAATGAAACAGGTTTTTCCTTTTTCCTCCTGTGATGAAACATGAAGTGGTTAAAGGTGCTGAGTCTCGTATCAAAACAAACATTGAAAACACAAACCATTTGATCACAAGGCATGAGAATGAATGCCAACGAGGAAAGTGCAGAAAACATCATTTTCTAGATATGAGAAACTCAAAAGAATACTGATATGCATGAAATCGCGGAAGATGACTCCAACAGATACAGAAATCAAATTGCGATATGCGCGCATTTGATTATGTGGACATTCGATTCATTTAAAGAGTACATGTGGCGGTTTAACCCATATTTTAGCATCAAATATTGGGACCTCTTCTGTAAAGCGACATTCAAAAGTTCGATTGCCTATTTTTGTCTTTAGCTAGTCTACGCTCTAGGATTAGTTTTAGTTTTCATGGGTCATTAGAAGTCCTCGAGCTGGAATCATGGGAGGTTTTTTTCTATCTTTAGAGCAGATCAAAGATTCTTTTCTATCTTCATGGCTGCAGGTGAAACAATGCCCCTGTTTTGGGGCAGCATTTTATTTAATGTATTAAAAATAATCATTTAAGAGTGAGTGGGTCAGGGGAGATTTTCTGAGTGCTGGAGGAGAACTGAGCTCCATTGTACAGTCTTTGACAGAGGGATTTTTAATGAAAATTTCACAGCTCTAATTTCTGAGATTCATGTGGTATGTTAATTTAGCATAAGTTTTCCCTTTGTCTCATATGTAAACTGTTGTGTTTCATTCACCTCATGATCATTTCTAATTGAGCAAATGAAGTGTTTAGGTAGAATTCATAGTATTATATGCTCCGCCTATAAGTTTGTTCAATTCAATGTTTTCTTCTGTTTGACAATGATTCAAATTTATTGTTTCCCCTTGTCAGCTCCTCACCGGTCTTTCCATCCCATTTAAAATCTAGATTTGATGCTAAATTCCTTGCCTACCTTGCCTCAGTCGTCAACCTGTGTTGTTCATTATATTTCTCTGTTTGAAGCTGTGATTTTGCCCATGCAGCCCAAAAAAACCCCATTATTTAATTAAAAACCCCAAAAACTTTAAATCAACCCTCCTTATCAGTTTACTAGCCTAAAATCAGTGTTTCTAATTGGTCAACTCAATCCTATTGAAAAATCCACCGAGTGTGACCCGAGAGAGCCTTCTCATACCTCGTAGGGCTAGCTACGAGGTGAAATGGTTTGATGTAGCTTCGAGGTTTGTCTATCTCAGCCTAGGTGAAATCTCAAACGCTAACAGGTCCAATGCAAGTTTGTGGAAGCTTTGCCCCTTTTCTCCAAATGAGCGCCCTTGTAGCAAGTTTGCAAACACAAACAAGCAAACAAATTAAATAGCACCTGAGAAGCCAATATCATAAAGCATATCCATCATAATGATCAAGGAGATTATGAAACAAACCACATATGACAATTTGTTGAGAAAAATGAATCTGATTGTATTAATTCAAATCAAAGAAGAACTTTACAACCTGTGCCTTGATGCTGTACAAGCTCCTCCCAGGGTCTAACAAGAAGTCTCCTCTACTTTGACAAGTTTCACTCACTTCCCAATGAAACCAAAAGGTATGTGATCTCTCCTCTCAAGCTTAACTAGGAAGTCCCAATTCCATCAGCATTTACCCTTAAAAATGTTCAGCTTCTAACCTCTTCAGCAACTAACCCAATGCCTTAATTTATAGTGCAATGGAGGGAAGTTACTAGGTCCTCCTTCAAAGGGATAAAGGCCTCCTTCAAAGGGATAGCTCCTCCTATCAAGGGATTAGTTCCTTCTCTTTTTGGATGCATGAACCACCTTGGAGCGAACAATCCACGTCAAAATTCCTTCTAGAATCATTTAGAATTAACCCAAAGTGAGTTTTTTAGAATAAACTTGCGCCTTTTTGACTTTTACAGGGGTACGCACCCACCCCTTTACAGACAGAGCGTGCAGATACGCAGGTAACATGAACAAAGGGTACGGGCCCGCAGGCAAAAGTGAGAGAAAGTGTGGAACCAGAGCTTTATTGATTTTTAATGTCTTTCTCTCATTTGCAAAGCTTGACATGAAGAGCTGAGGTCTGAGACTTGCTTAAGAGGACAATATAAGTGATTATAGACCCATACTGACTGCAAATAGTCACGGTGACGATATTTTTGTGTAACATGATAGATCCCATGCGTTTGTGATTATTCATCTTGAAATATTTTCCTTCAAGCGATCAAGCTTCTTCTAAAGGACCTGCTCTAATACCAATTGTTGGAAATAATACTGAGAGGTGGGGTGAATCAGTATTCAGTTCAATACAGTCTAGCTATTAATCCTATAGAGATGTGATAGGTTACTTCTTGCATGACAAGTATGTCGAAGGAAAACTTTGGCAGAACATGCGGAGGCTTCTCTGCACTGAACATTTAGATGAAAGCGTTGGATGGTGATCCCAATCTGCAATGCCTATCAATGCCTCCATTTCTTCCTTTGACATGCAGGGTGGATCCTATTTGAATATCATCTTGTACACAGGGGCAACAAAATGATCATATTACCGTGTGATTACTCCTTTGAAGATGCATTTGGACAACACCTTGAAATATGTGTTCATAGCAGTCTCCGTCGGTGACCATGTCCACTCCAAGCCCGTGAACTCCTGTCAGGCATAGATTACATCTAAGATGTACATGGACATGTAAATATTTGAATGCATACCTCTAGGCAACTGTTGAGCCTTCGTTACTTGTTCCTTCAGTTGATGAGCCAATATGCCAGACCAGTTACATGGTTTTCCTTCTCTAGCCAATTGGTCTAGAGCAACTACCGAATTCTGTGGGAAGGTTTTCGTGCTTGTTTAATCATATAATCAACAAGAAAGTATGATCAAGTATTGCTACGCTTTCCTCAGTATCTTTGTCTTGTAGACCTGGTTGGGTGTCAACTTGAATTGAGCTGGCTCCTTTACCCAATTCTTCAGAATGTCTCTGGAGTTAGCACTGTTGTTAGGTAAGATTAATGGAGTCTCCATGACAGTCACAAACTACAACATTTGATACATCTCATCATAATCTTGTTCCCAGAAGGTTGCAAGCTTTGTGCCACTGACACTGCTCAAGGTCATCGTCTCTGGATCAATATGAGAGACGATCCAATTTATCATGCCCGTGCATGGGAACATGTGATATATTCATGCAATCTAGTATAAGTCAGACTTGTGAATATTCACATACGCTTGAAGGTCTTTGAGGTGTTCCCCAAAAGTAACTGCAAATGTTTCATTGACCTCTTGCCACTTTAGTTTGATGTCCTTGTGTAGATACAACTTTGTATCTTCATAGATTGACATACTAGAGGACACTTGATCAACTGCTACTCTAATTGCATTCCCATCAGTGTCCTGAGATCCTGTTCTCTTGGAAGCCATTGAGACATATGAACACCTGAAAGATCTAGAGACAAGAAACATGCATGGCAAGAAATCTATCAGTGAAAACAAAGCAACATCGGGGAATGACACAACACATACGTCAGAAACTGATGGGCAAGATTGCATAATTTCTTTTGGAAGGTTGGGTGACTGGCTACCAGAACTGTGCAAAAGGTAGTTTGCACTGTTTGGGAGGCAGGACTGGCTGCTGGATTTGCGCAATGCGTAATCCATACTGGCTATTGGCTGTTGGGATTGCGCAATGCACAATTCCAGGTGGGAGTGACTGCAAGCTCAGGGCATGCATTGCACAATTTTTTGGGCCAACGGTCACTGCCCCTAAGAAATGTGCAAAACAATCTCGAAGGGTAGTGTTGGGTAGAAATGTGCATTTATGGAGAGGAAGGTAGAGCCTTCCTTCCCCATATTGTGTAATGCAGTCTCAATGAAGGCAGATTCCGGGCTGAGGT
Source organism: Pinus taeda (assembly GCA_000404065.3). NCBI lineage: Eukaryota > Viridiplantae > Streptophyta > Pinopsida > Pinales > Pinaceae > Pinus > Pinus taeda. Next base: position 8,056 of record APFE030972138.1, read on the forward strand.
TGGCCCAACTTGTCGATGGGAAACTGAAAGCAAATAAGACAGTGAATGTATGGTGACACTAAGTGATAATAGAAGTGATTGTCAGTGCATGCAAAACATGAATGAAATATTTACTAAACAGATCAACATGCATGTGGGTGAAGCGGTTCACCAATTCGGCGAACGTTCATGCAAACAATTTCATGTGTGTGACAACAGTGAGATAGCAACGAAAACTAAAACAGAGTTAGGACAAGCTATTATACATGTAAATGATAGAAAGTGTTCAAAGAAATCAAGAAAACAACACTCACACAAGTGAATACACAAAAAGTGGCAGAAATGATGAAAAAGAAAAGTTGAGGCCACTTACCTATGAATAGATGAGACAGATGTGTCAAAGAGTCCTAGATGTGACGTGGGATGTCAGAGCTCTAAGATTGATGTGAAATAATGAGCGTTGATGCATCTAATAAATAACTTTGGGGTCATGACCGACATTCCACAAATCTAGGAAAAAGTGACACTTGGAGGGAAGTTTCTAAAACATCTTTGCTAAAAATAGCTCCCTACATCATGGGATGCCTTTTGCATCTTGCCTTTTGCTATTCTGGGAAGAGAAAGTCATGCATGCATGCAAGTCAAGTTTCCTTGGTCCTGGGTGGAACTGGTCAATCAGACTGCTCGTGCATGCATCTGCTCAACTTCTTGAGAAAAATGCACATTTCTGGCTGGGAGTTGGGCTGACTGCTTAGGAGGTTTGTGCAATTTCTGGCCAGAGAAGCTGATTGCTGCCCAAATTTTTGCAAATTCTGGGTTGAGCAACCCTACTAGGGAAATTTGCGCAATTCCTGCTAGGAGTTTTGGTTGCCAGAATTGCGCAATTATGGAGCCCAGCAGGTTGCCAGACAAAATTACACAATTTCTAGAGGGAAGGCTGGTTTCCCTCTAGAAATGCACAATTTTCTTAGGGAAGTTGCTCATCCTGTAGCTGGTCCAAGTCCGGGTGAACAACCTGTGAGGGGAATGCATCAAGTTGTGTTCGACAGGCCGCCTTTGTGCAAGAAAACACCAAATCTTTTGTATTTGATGAAGCAAGGCAAGGTGCTGTGAAAGGTGGGTAGGGAGGCTCCAAAACGGGCTAAGGAAAATTTTTGGAGGGTAGTTATCGCTGCTACAACACTTGGTGACACACTGGTAGAACTCCAGCTCTTTGAAGGGACCTTGTTCGTGAAAAAACAAGTCTAACACTTCCAAAAGTAATGTTCAATTCTTAGCTCACCTTGGTTTCACACTAGCTTGATTGTAATATGTAGCATCTGCCAAGCTCTTGGTCAATTGGCACACATTCCAAGCCAAGAAAACATAGTTGTTTTGATTGGGGTTGAGGGGTATACTAGTGCACAAGCAATATAGTTGTCAGAGTCCTAGTTTCATATTTGGTGTTGCTCCACTGTTAGCAAGCCTGGGTAGTACCTCGGTGGAGTCACCTAGGAACACAAGCATGGCTCCGCTGTCAGCAAGCTTGGTCAGTACCCCAGCGGAGTCACTTGCATCGCCTCCCTGTGCAGGAAGCCTTTCTCTTCTTTTGCCTTTTTCATTTTTCATTTTGAATTTTTTGACTTTTCATTTTTTCATCTTTCATTGTGCATAACACTTGTTCATTTCAAAGGTAGAAGAGGGATCTTGACTTATTGAGAGTACAAGAGGTTGTTCAGTAGAGAAGTAGTTTATTATATCTTTGACGTGCATGTTAAGGTTTGTCCCCTCACCTTACTCTACTTGACTGAGCTGACAAGAGTTAACCCAAAAACAATCGACTAGAGAAGGTGACACTAATTAGCGTACTAACGTTGTGTTTTCACCAAGGTTCACTTCAAACAGTACATATTTTCCTTCAATGTATGACAAAATAAAAGTAACAAGCTCTTCATGCATAGGAAAGATGACAGATAGCCAAGTAGCGATAGCTGTACAAGCCCTCTTGTACTTCACCCAACTCGTTTCAAGATTCATACCCGGTTTCATGAAAAACTAACCTACGAATGAAACAAACGAACTATACGACACAAGTGAACTAACAAACAACAAAGCAAAGCAAGAGTAGAAGAAAAAGTGAAAGCAAAGAAACTAAGAAAGCAAGCAAGCAAGCAAGCAGACAAACAAGCAAACAATGCGAATAAGCAAACAAGCATGCAAGCAAACTAACTGAAAGCAAACACTACTCCTACTCCTACCTTAACGGTGCATGGGCTTGATCACGTGAAGTCATATTTCCAATGCAGCCACCGATGCATTGGTTGACCCATGTTGGTGAAGGCTTGGTCCGCAAGCAACCTAGTTGTGTGAACCAGCAAGTAAGAAAGATATAACAATGAAGACAACCACACTTTGTGTTTGAAAATGCCCACAGGACATAAGTGAGTGCACATGCATAACAAGTAGTCCATGGATTTATCATGGTGTTGTGTGACACTGTGTGTAACTTTGAAGCACAAGCACACTCTTGACCGAGACATGCAAGAAAACAAAAGAAACAAAGATAACTTGTGTCGTACACGCGTGCTTGCAATGTAAGATTCCTCCAATTCATGAGCGATGGGATTGTGCAGTTCGAGTGGAGGAAGTGTGATCTATCTGTGAGATGGATCTTCAATGCATACAAATGAGTGATGACGAGCCTTGGGTGATTGAACAGTTTCATGATCAGAAGTGAGACTAACCCCAAGAGGGCGAGGGCCTGACATAACCATAAGCTCGGGCTAAAGTGCCTCAACAGTCTTGGGTGTTTCAACTTCATCATCAGATAGATCATCATAAATCGGTGGCTTCGAAAGATTAACTATGATAGAGTCATGATCATAATCAAATACAGAAACAAATGGATCACAATTGCCACAATCAGAAAAATCAATGATGAAGGCACACATGCAAAATCATGGATGGAAGGTTCACCAAAGATGTTAGGAAAGATAGGAAGGGGCTTGGATGGAAGGGAGTCCTCCGCCGAGTGTTGATGCTCAAGATCCCACTCATACTCTTCATGAATGATAATGCATGTTGGTTGTGTAACACAACCTCCATCGATGGGTTGTTCCTCATTCATAACAAGTGAAGAGTCTGGAATGGATGAACACAAGACAATATCATCTGGAGGAACACCTGAGTGCGAAGACGAAGGTTGTAGAACATAATACATATGATAACTCAAAGGACTCACAACCAAATCTGTGCAAAAATTGAGTGAAGTGATGTTGGGAGGATGTGAAAGCCAAATAGGTGTGTGAGCATGATCTTCAACATCACTCAACAGTGGTGGAACTATTGAATGAGAGGCAAGCGGACAATCAGTCGAGACAGTGACCGCATCCACATGAAATTGTGCAGCTCCATCAGTGAAGAATGTTGAGTGAGGCTTGATCTCATGCTTCTTCTTGGGATGGGAAAATTTCTTAGGGCAATACTCAAACCAGTCCCAAAGAAAGGAAAATTTCATCTGGCTCCTCGGAGCTTGAAACTGCAAGTCATGGAAGTGTTGCCAAAAATCAATAACTGATTCACGTGGAGCCTTCTGTTGCTATAATAGTTTTCAGTCAAGATGGTCTAGATCAAAATTATAGAAGATGTCTTCAATGAGATCACATAAATGTTCAAGTGAGTGCATGCTGTCAGCTAGTAGGCTGAGCAACCAATGATGTGGAGATTCGCAAAATGTGTGTGCAAGTAGCAAGCTGGCCTATTCAGAACACCCATCTTTCTCATGAAGCATGGAAAGAAAGTCATGTAAGCAGTCAGGCCAAGCCACTTCACCTTCACCATCATATGTGTAAGTGGATAAGAGATCGAAAAACTCCCTCGTGATGGAAACATCTTCATGATTCGAAAAGCATCACGGGGGGAGAAGAATGCAAGAATCCATGAAAGATATGCAGAGGTTCAAAATTGGATGATAGGAGACAACTTGTCATCAAACCCTCCTTCTAGCGCCAGAAATATTGACGGTGCTGGATCCGCCAACATGTTAAGGGGATTTCCCCGGTAAGAAGTCCCAATTAGACCTCAGACCGTTTGGTGTAGGAGTCCCAGCAGTGGGTTGTAAAGCAATGCCTTGACCATGATATTGCATAGAGGCAAGTAAGGTAACTCTGTTAGTAGCAAGGGAGTGAG
>APFE030972142.1:0-14148 GCA_000404065.3 Pinus taeda
TATTTTTAAATAAATAAAGATAGAAGGTTATGATTAAATAATTGGCTCACTCTTTTATTGAAAGATGAGAATTCAACCGAGCTTAGAATTTTATATATATAAAACGTTGAGGTTTCAACAAAGTTGAGAATATATAAAATAAATAAATAAAGAAGATGAGGTTATTTGAATTTGTAAAAATATATTTTATGATAAAATTAAGTTTGGAATAGGGAAGAAATAATAATGTTGAAATTGCTTATTTTGTTTGCAATTGAAAAAGGAATCTGTTATCTTCATATTTATAGGACTTGAAGATAGTACTAAATTGGTTCGATAACATTATTGATGTTACTTTTACACAGTCAGTCCCATCTTTGAAGAGATAAAAATTTAAAGCTTTCCTTTGATGAAACTTTAGTTTGTCACATTTACAAGGAAAGAAATGGGGTTACCAATGCATTATCTAAAGAGAATCTTTAATAAAATATGGGTAATTGCGCACATAAAGGAGCGCAAGGAAAATGGCTATTATCACAAACCATTCAATGAGGGACTTTAGGCAGTTGACTAATATCACTGCATCTTTCTCTTTTTAGCTATATATATATATATGCACATAGCACAGTACCAACATATTATTGTTTTTTTGCTATTATCACAGTACTTAAATAAACTTTCATGTTGTTTATTTAAACTTTGTTGATGATTTGGGGTCGACTGTCCATATACAAACAAATTTTATCACGGTCACAGGAGGTTGGTTTTGTTAGTTTTTCTTTTCATGTGTTCTCATACAGGTATATACTAATGAAAACATGCATATATGGGTTTTTTGGTATGGCTTTTTTTGTACAACTTTTAATGGTTGGATTTTAAGTGATATTTTCAACACATACAAAATGTAGTTTTTAGTATTACTGAAAGTTACGAAAGTTTCTTAAAAAAAATTGAAAAATGTGTGATATAATATTGCTTATTTTCGTCCAAACGATCGTTTTTTTCCTGCCCTCCACCTCCCCAAGCTCTGCGAGTTGTTCATGCACTCACAGGCTGGTTGGTCTTGCTAAGGCTGCGCCTCTCTGCCATGGATGAGCTAGGCTCATCCCAGGCTCCTCCTATCAGTCTTTTGTCCTCCCCTAAAGTTGAAGATGTCGCATTCAAGACTCTTCTGGCTTCGCTGCAAGCCAAGAAGAAACCGAATGCTTCGAAGTTTGTTAAAAAACTGGAAAACATTTTGGAGGTCTCCCTTCCTCCAGAAGGGCCAATCAAGGTTGCTTTGTCGCTGGCATAAAGGGCCATGGTAGGTCAATGTACTGGCCTTTGGCCTTCTCCCAAAGCCACGGAAGCCTGGGTCTGCAGAAACTGGAGACCATTAATCAAGCAAAGTGTCACCTCGTAATTTCTAGGGCGAGGTTATTTCCTGTTTGAGTTTATCTCAAAAGAAGGCAAGGATCTAATCCTTGGGAATAGGCCCTATTTTATGGGTCCTCAAGGTCTCTATTTGAACAGATGGAATCCCGATTTTGATCCAGCTAAAGATGTTTCGTCGATGGTTCCAGTGTGGGTAAGGCTTCTGAATCTTCTTATGCATTGCTGGAACTGGGACTCGCTTCAACATATTGGCAATGCACTAGGCAAATTCATAGATCGTGCAAACACCAAGGATCAATATGACTGCGCTCATATCTGTGTAGAAGTAGATCTAGAAGTAGGACTGTCGGAGGCTATAAAGATAAACGTAGGAAGCTGGACTCATGTTCAAAAATGTGACTATGAGCAGGTTCCTTTCAAGTGCCGCAAGTACCAGGAATACGAACATTTTTCCAAGAACTGCACAAAAAATGAAGAGGCAGTGCAAGGAAAGGAAGAAGGAGGGAAGCAAGTCAAAAGGTCAAGGGCTAACCCTAAACTTTCAAACCCTCCTGGAGCTACAAAAGGAAAAGGGTTGCAACCTTCTTCTAGTGGCCAACCAAAGGCACAAGAGAATGTGTTCACCCCTCTTTCCTCTACCTCAATCGAAATACATGAAACAGAACAGCAGCAGAAGGAGGCAAATGAGAAAGAGATCCTTCAAAATTCCAGGCAAGGTGAGAGCATAGCAGTAAGCCCTAAGGAAAAGGCTACAGATATGGAAGAGGAAGACCTAGATTCTGAAGAATCTAAGGAGGAAGGAGAAATAGGAGATTCCCAAACATTATCCCGCAGATCTACAAGAGGAAGGAAAACTGATCGAGAAAAAAGAGAGCGAGAAACATATAAAGACAATCTCCAAGGCAGCCAGCCAACGTTGGAGAAGCTGCTAGCAAAGACATCAAAGATTACAAGAAGCCATGGACAGGGACCCAAAGGGGCCACCCATTCTCAGAAAGGTAAATAATGAATATTGTCTCCTAGAATTGCAAGGGGGTTGGGAAGCAAGCAAAAATAAGAATCAATGAGAAGTTTGATTAGAATAGAAACCCCAGATATCCTTCTGATCCAAGAGACTAACTTGGAGGAGAAGAGCTTCCTCCAAGTAAGCAGGAACCTATGGAGAAAAAGTGGAGGGCAGGCTGTCTCAGCCCGAGGTGCATTGGGAGGGCTGGGAGCTCTTTGGAATGAAGACAAGTTGGAATTGGTCAATGGAAAGCAAAATACACACTGGCAGCTAATGCAACTCATAAGCTGAGAAACAAGGAAGGCCTTTAGCCTCTTTAATGTGTATGTGCCGGTAAACGCAGAGGAAAAGAAGTAGTGTTGGGACTCAATCAAACTCATGGCTAAGGAAGAAACGCTGAGAAATATTATTATCGTAGGGGATCTGAATATAACCCTAAGCTCCTCTGAGAAGAGAGGTGGCAGCATAGTAAGAGACCCGGCGAGGGAATGGGTGGAGGATATCATGCAAGATTGGGATCTGCTCAACATCAAACCTTTGAAAGGTAAGTTTTCTTGGTCAAATAAAAGAATTGGCCATGGCCATATTGCTGAGAGATTAGATATATTTCTTATTCAATGTTCCTATCTACTACTTTGTTTAGAAGCTAGGATGCTCATCCTGCCATGTAGTATTTCGGATCATAAACCCATAAAGCTGGAACTCTCAGAACATAGAAATTTTGGGCCCATTCCTTTTTTATTCAATGCTCTATGGATAAGGTATCCAGATTTTATGGATAAGGTTAAAGAGAGTTGGAATCAGCCTGTCACAGGGTCCCCTTTCTTTGTTTGGGAAGAAAATTAAGAAGAGTAAAGGCTGCATTGAAAAACTAGGCTAAAACTCTTCCAAATCCATTTGATGAAAGGAGGATGGCCCATGCCTCCCTCGGGAAGCACCAACTACAGATGGAAGAGGAGGAACCCACGGAGGAATCGACAGTCATAGAAGGAAATCTACAGCGAAAATTCCACAAAGCTTGTCTGCAAGAGGAAGAATATTACAGGCATAAATCACGTAGCCTGTGGTTGAAAGCGGGAGACAGGAATACCTCCTTCTTCCACAAACAAGCCCAAGCTAGAAGGTCCTTCAACACAATTTCTGAAATAAAAGAAGATCGTGTTACCCATAAGGACTTTACAAGCATCAAAGGGGCTGCCTTCTCCCACTTTGAGAAACTATATAGTGAAGTTGAGGGAATGAGCCAGGACATGTTCTTGGATGTTGTCCCCTCCAAGATCTCTCCAAATATGAATCAACAACTGGAAGCTGAAGTCACTAGAAAAGAGATAAAGGTTGCGCTCTATGAAATGGTGCCGGACAAAGCCCGAGGTCCATATGGCTTCACTACCAGATTCATTCAAGTCTGTTGGCAAATAGTGAAGAAGGATCTGCACAGAATGGTATCCAAATCTCAATGCTACCAAAAAATTGGAGGAAGCACGGATTTTGCCTTTCTCGCCCTCATTCCAAAGGAGAAGGGATCCAGCACCTTTAATAGGTTTCGTCCGATTTCGTTATGCAACATTTTGCACAAGCTCATAACAAAAGTGATTGCCAATAGACTGAAGGCCCTCTTGCCCTCCATTATTCCTGAAAACCAAAGGGGGTTCGTTCATGGCCGACAAATCGTGGAAAACACAATCCTTGTGTAAGAGGCAATTCATTCTAGCTTGCAGTGGAAAGAAAAAGGTATGGTGATCAAGCTGGACCTTGCTAATGCGTTTAACTGAGTTCATCACAAGTTTCTCTTTGGCGTGATGCACAAGTTTGGGTTTGGTCAGGAGTTTATCAGATGGGTCCGAGCATGCATCTCTGAGCCCTAGATTGCCCCTCTGGTAAATGGAAGAGCAACGGAGTTCTTTAAAGCCTCTAGAGGGCTGCGACAAAGTTGACCTCTTTACCCTCTTCTTTTTGTTTTGCAAGCTTCAATTCTGATTTTTTATTTAGAAAAGTGCTAGATAGACCAAGAAATTACGGGTCTTAGGATCACTCGAGGTGTCAAGGATATCAACCTTTCATTGTTCGTTGATGATTCTCTTTTGTTGGGTGCTGCCTTCGTGTACTCTGCCTCCAAATTCAAAAAAGTGTTGGATGATTTCTGTGGGACTTCGGGAAACAAACTAAATTAAGGAAAATGTCATTTTTATGGCTGGAATATCTCCAACAACAAGCTCTCCTCAATTTCCAGATGTATGGGTTTCGCTCACTCTGCTTCTTGGAACTCCTTCATCTACTTGGGCCTTCCTATCTTCCAAAGGAGGCACTCCAGCAAAGATTGGCTCCCAATGGTCGAGAAATTTAAGAAAAAAATTCAATCTTGGGGCTTCTCATGGTTGAACCTTGCAGGGAAAATAGTGCTTATTAAGTCTTTCCTATCTAGCCTGCCCATCTTCCAATTCTCGGCCATGCTGGCTCCCTCCAACATTCTCAAGAAGATGGAGGAATGGATTCAAAGGTTCTTTTGGAAAGGAGGCAAGCAAAATGATAGGAAGATCCCCCTTGTCAGTTGGGACAAAGTTGCCAAACCTATGCTAGAAGGAGGTCTGAATTTCAAGGATCTAAGGACTCAAAATATTCCTATGGGGGCTAAGATTTTGTGGAGAAAAATAGCTCTGAAACCGAGCTTGCCCCAAAATGCGTTATGGAAGAAATATTTCAAGGGTCAGAGGCTACGAAGCTTGGATGACCTCACCCACACCTGCAAAGGCTCTCAAATTCACAAGCTTTGCATGCAGGCCTTACCATTGATACAAAAGCATTCCTATTGGATCCCGGGTAATGGCAAGCTCATTGATATTTGGACTGATAAAATCATGAGTGAAGAACCTTTGGGTGAAGTCCAAGAGCTCTCTGAGCTTCGAAGCTGGATGTTAAACAATGGCATCAAAACTTTGTGGGATATTTCTAGCTCGAAGGATAATTCGTGGTTAGGCTAGAAGAAGCCTCAAATGTCGGATGCTCTATATCAGGCATGGTCATTCCTGCTGAGTAAGCTGAAGGGAATAAGTCCAATGAGTATCAGGAAACAAGACAAGAGAGGTTGGGGCTCTCTAACTAGTTCTTATACTGTTGCACAAGGCTATGCACAGCTCAGAAAAATTCCCCACGTCCCTTGTTGCCTAGCGACTTGGCGAGGACTCTAGAGGCAGAAATGTGTGCCAAAAATTGATTTTTTCAGCTGGTTGTTCTGCCACAACAACATTTTAACTGAGGATAGACTAAAAAAGAAAGGCTTCTTGGGCACTTCCAGATGTAATCTTTGTCTGGAAAATGAGGAAAATGCCACTCATTTATTGATTGAATGCAGGTTCGCCAAGAGTATTTGGGCTAATGCGTTTTCCTCATGGGGATCCTCTATTCATCTGCTAAACTCTATTGCTAGATACTTTGTTGATTGGGCTCATCTCTATCCTGGAAAAATCCCCAATAACCACTGGTTCAAGGCAGCTTGGATGGTTTATCCAAAATTCATTTTATGGCAAATAAGGATTGAGTGCAACCACAGAATTTTTCAAGAAAAAGCACAGAAGGGTAACCTTGTTTTATCAAAAGCCAACAGCCTGCTCAAGGAATTTCTCGGTGAGAAATTTGAGAAACTGGGAAAAAATAATTTAAATCCTCAAGAACTAGCGTGGGGGAGCAAGCTTGGCCTTCAGTTTTCTTAGGAGGAGAGACAATTCCAAACTACGAAAAATTGGCAGATCAGGCTTGTTGAGGGCGATTTCCGCATTTGGCTCCATAATTGTGGCAGTTCTTCCTTGTTTTTTGATGGGGCCGGCAAAGGCAATCCTGGAATTGTTGTGGCGGGGGGTGTCATCAGGAATGCGAATGACTACATAGAGAACAAGTATGCCTGAGGCTTGGGCCACAGTACAAACATGCAAGCTGAGGCCATGGCTTTATTGCAAGGTCTTAAGTATTTACACGTTCTTGGTATTGAGAAAGCCAATATTTAAGTTTTAGTGTAACATCAAGAACTAGTCATTTCGCTAAGTAGGGAGGAGTAGCCCATTTGACCATACATACGTTCGTTTCTCTAACTGATCCATCAACGTAACTAAACGACATACATTCGCCACGTCGCAATTACAGAAATGACACTACCTAGTAGAAAAAGATGCACTCGGTAATGGGCCCCCATCTATATTTTTCGTATGTAAACAATAATTTAAAAAGAAATCTTAACGCGCGTGCTGTCACTAGAAGTTTCTTTTTTAATAAATATGATTTCATTTTATTTCTTCAGAAAAACAAAGAAACAAAAAAAATCAAGCAATATAACAGAAATAACAGGAGTCCAATCTCAATTTTCAAGCACCATCCGTGGATTGATGTGCACGTGTAAGTCGGTTCAATTTTGAATTTGGAGGTCGTTTTACCATCATTTGTTTTCAAAGATATCTTCCAACATTTTATTTTATTTCTCAACGGACACACCGACTTCGAAGGCGTGAAGTTTATATTTTCTCTTAGTGGAGAACGGTTGTTGTGACAAACGTTTTTTTCATATTGAAATGTTATCTTGCTTTTGCTGCTTCTTCTTCTTTTTTATTCATTTATTGTGATTAAAAATAAAAAAATTAAGTGAATTGGTAAAGTCTATATCAATTTTTTTCATTTATAATATAATACTAAAAGTATATTTAATAATTTATAAGGGAAATATATCAATAATTTATGATTTAGGAAGAGTCTAGAAGTTACGTAGGTCGGGTGGGGTGCTTACTCTGTGAGCTTTATCACAACAGGTCAAATATGTCCCTGTCCTTGTCTCTTGGAATTGAAGTCATGTGAATAGGAGAACAAATAGTCACGTGGATAGGAGAACAAATATGATGCAGGAGCATCCAGCTAAGGGCATCATGACTGGGTGTTGGTCTCAGCCAAGAAAGATAGGTTCAAAAACTTTTAATTTCATTTACGTTTGATGAATAAAACAATGTCTAGGAATTAGTTTGTTTTATTACTAATTAGTTAAGAAACCTTAGAAACAATGCAGTTAGGGTAGTGTCACAGCAGTTGCATTGTTTTGTCATTTTCTTAGCCCATTTTACAGGTATCTGTCCATAAACAAAAAGTGTAATATTGTAACTCCTATAGTACTTTTGTAACTCCTACAATACAAGAAAACCCAACAAGATCATCAACTATGTAACTACAAAGGGTCACTGTGTGGTAACCGGGAACAGTTTGAGTAACTGTTCCAGCACAATATAAAAATCAATGTAATACAATCATGGAGGGGTTCACCACATGAGAACAGAACTACAATACAGAGAATAATTTCTTTCATCTGAAACATTTGATTCCATCTGTAACAGTTCATTGTAATATTCATTTAGTTTTTTCCCTTAATCATTGAGTAAGCTAAACTAAGCAAATATTGCGCATTCTTATACTTTTCATTTATTTTCTTCCTTAAAGAACAGAACACAGGCAAAGAAATTGCACGAGTATTTCCAGCACGAAGGCTGGCAATCAACATACAAAGTTCACGAATGAAAGCCAAGCACGTTACGAACAGTTCGACCAAGAACGAGAATATAAACGCTGAGCAACAAAACCCAGGACAGAGGTAACAAAGTATAACCAAATACATTGTTTTTTCTTTTCATTCCAACAAAAAAAAAAAGATATTTGTATACATATAACAATCTAGGGGTAACCCTTTGAACAGCGGAATAACCAAATGAACCAGCAGAACCCTAAGGGAAAGGGTTTTGGTCAGCCACCCTCTAAAAAGTGGTTTACAATTACAAATTGCCAGAACACAAACGAGGGTTTGTACAAGACTAACCCAGGTCGCATAGCAACAACATAGAAGTTCAAATGGACGAGGACTAGGACTCTGCCCAGCAAGCTAACAGAGACCAACTATTAAAAACAAATTGATAACAGTAGCAGAGCCTACCGAGACAAAGCCGTAGCGCTTACATCAACCACACCAACGAACAAACCCCCAACCTACACAAGAAAAATAGGGCAACATTGTCAGCCAAATGCCAACAGAGTAAAAGGCGAGAAGCAAACGAAGAGTAAGGAATTATATGTACAGTGAACAAATTGTTTACTTGGAGGTTTAGTCGCGTGGAAAGAATGCAAACCCACTGAGCCACAATCCACGGTGACAACATGAGACCGAGGAGCAGTCTTCATTAGAACCGGAATAAGACAACGAGGGAAAACGAATCATGGAGAGACAACATACCTGAAGAGAACTGCGAGCAGAGGAGGCCACCGTGACTGTGACCTGTAGCATGCAACACGGGCAACCCATTAATCACATTTGACCACCAAAAGAACCTTATTAAAATGAAAACAGTGGAGCAGAGACAAGTTTAGCAACAGAACAGACAAAGACAGTGGCCATTCTCTTACACAGACAAGCAAAACCGTCACACTGTGCTCAAGGAACTGAGCAATGAAGCCACCAGAACAAGCGAAGGTGCCAAGCAGCATAACCCATAGCTGAGCACATGCGGAGCCTATGGCTCACCTCCATACATTTGCAGCACAAACCCTCACTTCCAGACCAAACCCTTAGCGTAGCAAAGTTGCAAGAACAAAAATGAAGAAATGACATAGAAGGCAAGGTTTTGGCGTAAACCAAGGAGCGGGAAATGATAACCGAGGCAAGTACCGCCAACACGGAAAAATCAAAGTCCAACATAAATGCCATCCAACGCAATCCAGAACCATCCTATGATTAACCCTTAATCACAAGTGTTAAGTCCCAAATCATTCCTTAAATCATTTAATCATTGATTAGTGCAATCTTATATTATTGTCAAACATATTAGTGTGGGATTGCGGGTTGGGCCCATCAAAATCGTGCTCCCAACTACTTAAGCTACCAACCCAAGACACACCTTTGTAAATTTTGGCAATTAAATCATTCAAGGAAAGAAACCCCTTATAAAGAAAAGAGTTGCATACACCAATTTAATGTATAGCTTTATTATAATATTAAAATTAAACTATTAATATTATTATATATCTTCTTTACCAACACATTTATAATCTTAAATGTCTCATAAATATATTTCGTAAAATAGGTGCAACTAATCGCTTATCTCTCCCTCCGCACCTACTCCACTTGCAAAATCATTCCGACATAAAGTTTAATTATTGTCCTATAATGGATCTTCCATGATCAATGGCCTTAGGAGCCATCAGCAAGCTCAACGTGGCAACTCAATGGTTTCATATGCATGCAAGTGTGTAAATTCGTCACAAACTCACCATTCAGGATTCACATAAGGCGAAATCAATTGTACTCGGTGTGTTGGAGCTTTACCAATGTGTCACATTTAATCACTCAAGCAAGGATTAGACAAGCAGTTCATATGAAGGGCAAGTTGAATGGAATAGGCATCATTTCATACAACAGAACGATGATGGCTTTACATTGGAAATATGGCTGCAAGTACAAAGAAGTATGGCATGTGGGTTGTGGGCTGCTACAATGCGCAAATCATATATGTGTGCTCTACCTCCTATCCCTCTTTTCTATTTTTGCTCGACTATGGAACAAATGCACTTAAAATAATGGAACCCCTTTTCCTCCTTAGGGCTCGGCTATAACACAACTTGATAAACCTACCAATGGTTAGGTTTGACAACCTCAACTCTTAGCTAGAGTTACAATATAGACTCTTATAGAGTCTTCTACATCATAGTCACGTGGTTAGCCCCTTTTCCACGAGTAATGGGGCTTGGCATGGCATCCTCTCAAATTATGGTGGTGAAGATAAGAAGGTCAACTTCTGAGTGGCATAACTTTCACATACGAGCTCTAATTGACGTGATTCTATTTTTAGAAAGGTCTCTATGTGTAGAATAGGAAAAAAAATGTGTGCTAAAGTAACAAAGTTTTACCCCCAAAAAACATCATTTGACGCCTCAAAATGCTCCCAATATATTTCAAACCCTGTTTTTCCAAACTGGGTCTCATTGATAAAAACGATCACATGAGCTAATTCCTCCACTTTTTCCACTTTTAAATCATTTAGATGGATGACAAAGAATATAATGATCCAATCTAGATCACACCTCCCCTTTTTGGGAGGCTTTTGGTCCCCAAAAGCTTCTACTGAATGAGGTGAGGAAATGTTTCCTCCACCTTCTCTCTAGTGTACCATTTAGATTTGTCTGGAAGTTGTCCTTTCAACCCAATATTTCAAAGGTCATGATGCCCTTGTCATGTTGTTCTGGACCTCTTATGTAAAATTCTATTTTCTTTCAACTCTACCTGAGCATCTGGTGCCAAATCCTCTACATAAGGTGGGACTTGTTCCTCTTCCTGATATAGTATGGAAGGCTCATAGTTGTCAAATTCTCTACATTCACAACTGAGTAAATGTGAAAATATGGTGGTAAATTAATTCAATAGACATTATAACCCACCTTTTACAGTATCTTGAAGGGTCCATACCTCAAAACCTTGATTTTCTTACCATGCCCTTGTAACCTCTTCTTGTTCAACTATAACCATACTTTGTCTCCCACCTTGAACAATTTATCTATTCTATGTTGATCATGCATGGTCTTATATTTATCCTGGGACTGTTCAGTGTCTCTTGTACCTGTATATGGATCTGTTTGATCTTTTCTACAAATCATTTAGCCCTCAAGGCGTCTCCTGTAATATCTTCCCTCACTCCTCCTTGTTGCGCATATGCAATGTCCAAATGTGAAGGCAACAAATGTCCAAAACAATCTTCAAATGGGAACTTTCATGTAGAAGTGTGGAATTCTCTATTGTAAGAATGTTGTATATATACCATATTTTTGTCCCAGGTCTTTGGATGCTTTTGGTTTTATCCCCTCAGAAGCTACACCAACATCCCGCTGACTACTTTTCTATGTGGATGGAATGTTGTAGATCTCTTCAACTTCATGTCCATCTTCTCCCACAATGCAATCCATAATGCATTGAGACATCTAATGCCCTGGTCTGAAATTATGCTCCTTGGTATTCCAAAGTGCACCCAAACCTGTCCAAAGAAACAAGTTTGTTGCTTCTTTTCCATCGATGATCTTCATACAGGGCACAAAATACACATTGTGTTGAACCTGTTAACTACCACGAACAGGTAGTCATTTCCCTTCTTGGTTGTTGGTAAACCTCCCACAAAGTCCATGGAAATGCTTTCCCAAGGATAAGTGGGTACAGGTAACGGATGATATAGATCCTATTTCCTATTGCTAGGCTTGTTGGTACAACAAAGCATGCATCCTCTTATGAACCTAGCTACCTTCTCTTACATCTTGGGCCAATACACATATCTCTGCAAGTTGGCCATGGTCTTCCCCACGCCACAGTGTCCTGCAACCTTGGAGGTGTGAGCCTCTCTACTCAGCTGCAATTGCACCTTTAGGAACACATAGCTTATCCAACATGTAGAGTAACCCATCCTAAAGATGGTATTCAATGGTATTGCTGCCATCATGCACATGACTCTAACTCTACAAATGTTGAAGCAACTCCTTAAAGTCCTCATCCTCTAACTATGCCTCTCTACATGCATCATGGTTGAATGGCTCTATGTGCATAAGAGTCCCCAAAGTTGTGATCTTTGATGTGGGTGGCCTTGGAAGCATGGTAGCCAACCTGTTTGTCCTATCCTTCTTGTACTTGATCACCAAATGAAACTGTTATAGAAATCCCATCCACTTGAAATGTCTGGTCTTTTGTAGCTTACTTTGGGCCTGCAAGTACTATAATGATTGCTGATCTATGTGGATTGATGTCTCCTTTCCCATCAGATAGTGCTTCCACTTCTTCACATCTTGCACGAAGGCATAGATCTCCTTGTCGTAGGTAGAGTAGTTAAGAACTACCCCATGAAATACTTCATAATGGTAGCATATAGGCCTTCCTCCTTGCATCAAAGCCACTCCCATAACATATCAACTCACATTTGCCTCCATTTCAAAGGGTTCCTTCAAGTTTGGTAATGCTAGAGTTGGTGCTTGAATAATTTTCTTCTTTAGCTCCTCAAAAGCTCTCTGCTGACCATTTCCACACTGGAAACTCTTGCCACTTGTTGTTGTGGCATGGAGCGGTGTTGCTACTACTAAAAATGGGGCTATGATTTTCCTCAGGTACCGTGTTTCCCCATTGAAACTCCTCACCTCAGAAACATTAGTAGGAACTGACCATTTCATGGTGGCCTCCATCTTGGCAAGATCTATCTCCAAATCTCCTCCACCTATCGCATACCCTAGATACACCAAAGAATAATGTGCAAGCTCACACTTCTTGAGATTTGCTAGCTGTTGGTTCTTCTTTAACGTCTCCAAAACTTGCATCAAATGAGAGATTTTCTCTTCCCGTGTAGCACTATATACCAGTATATCATCTAAAGAGACAATAACAAATGAATCTATAAAAGGGCACAATACGTCATTCATTAATATCATAAACACAGATGGTGCATTACATAGGCCAAATGGCATGACTAACCACTCATACAACCCTTGCTTGGTTTTGAAGGCAGTCTTCCAGGTATCTTCCCAGTGATATCCAGACTTCAAGTCTAACTTGGTAAAGTATTTTGCTTGTTGCAAGTAATCTAGCAGATCATCTATCATGGGCAGGGGTACATGTTCTTGAGCGTGATTTTGTTCGACGCCCTGTAATCTATCCACATCAGCCAAGTCTCATCTTTCTTTAGCACAATGATGATGGGTGACCCACATGGTGATGTACTTGGTCGAATGATACCTTGTTCTAGTAGTTGTTGCAATTGTTTCTTCACTTCACTTGCTTCTAGACTGCATATACAACCCAATTGTTGGCAATGGGGAGTCTAGAAATAGTTGGATCTCGTGATCCACTTCCCTCTTAGACGATAACCCTTTAATTTCTTGGAAGACATCCTTGTATGCCTATAGCAACTCTTCTATTTGTTGATTTTGTTTCTTAGTACACCCCTTTAGGGATGCCTTGCATTTTACTGACTCTTCTACAGATTGATTTTCTCTTAAAAACAATAAAACATACTTCTTGTTGGAACTGATTAATTTCTTCACTTGGTTGGCACTTACCAGTGAAATTTTTGACTTTCCTTTGTGTGCATTGATCGTGAACTATTTCCCATCCTTGACAAGTCAATATTGGTTGTCTCTTTGCATGAATATTGCATCTTGCATGTACATGTAGGGACTCCCAAACACGACTCCACATACAGTAAGGGGAACCACATATAGTTCTACTTCATCAATAAAATCAAAACTGATAACAAATCTAATTTTACATTGTTTCGTTACCTTTAATTATGCATCCATATTTACCCATCCCAGTGGATATGGGCTTGAATGATCATGAAATTCTAATCCCATATTCTTGACCAATTCTGTTATAATGAGACTCACTTGTGATCCTGAGTCAAACAAGGCATCAATATCGGTCTTCTTGACTTGTATCTTTATATGGAAGAGTTTGGTCATTTATTTCTCTACATGTTGTTGAAGGCTACTCAAATTCAGCTCCTTTTGCACTGATGTACAAATGATCGTCTCATCCACATCTGAGCTTCTTTCAACTTGATTGCTCAAATCAATGGCCATGAGATTCTTCTTCTCATTATATTTCTTTTTGTTCTTTGGTTTCATCTCTAATTGCAACTTCCACCACTTCTCCTTTGTATGGCCATCTGTTGAGTCTTGAAAATGTCATTCATTTCCATTACACTTTCACTATTATGTCCATTATATCACCTCCATTTCACCTCCATTTCACT